>JAPMOR010053779.1:184305-209888 GCA_026543865.1 Argiope aurantia
ACACACACACACACACACACACACACACACACACACACACACACACAGTTCAGTTTGCAGAAACAAAAACAGATTAGGACGAAATTTCACAAGAGGAGCAGTTGTTAATCGTGTTCAGGATGATGTAGAAAAAGGTACTCTATGTGACCACCTTCATTCAATTGCAAAATTTCAAGTCAATGGACAGTGTGCGTTAAACAGCAAATCGTAATTGATCAGTTACGATGATTCGCACATGAAGAGTTAAGTTCTTTAAGCTGTGGTGAAAGCTTATAAACCAGTTAACAGCTACGCTACACGAGCAATTGCTTTTGTATTGTGGTCATGTTACTGGGCTGCGAACCACATGTCCTATCATCGTTCAATTCAATTCGCTAAAAAGACATTCAATGTCGCGAGATACCCTCATCAATACAGCCGGAAACATCGACATAAAACATGACAATGACTGCGAACGTTTCTTACTCTAACCTATTCTGCATAAAGCTTCCTCTCTTTCGCAAGCATGCAAATCTCGACATTTTTTTCCCTAGAACTGACAGCTTTTCTCAGTTTTACATTTTATAACTCATAATTTTTGTTCTGGATTGTTAATATTGTTTCTGTATTTTTTTGTTTTATTGGTCGTTTATTGTGTTGGTATTGTATGGTGATTTTGATAGTTTATTGTGTTAAATTTAATGTTTTTCCGGGAAAGGTGCCCTCTGGTGAAAATCTTGAAAATTTTGCGAGCGCATCTCCAAATTTCGTTGCAATCCGTTTATCCGTTTTGCGTTGTACGATGCTGATAATACAAGAAGTTTAATTATAAACACCCGAAATATACATGCATTCTAAGCTAAATTTGCAAACAACAGAAGTATTGCCAATTAATTTCTTCACTTTGAAGTATAGATAATCATTCAGAATGCTCTATCCTTATTGTTCAAATATAATTTAAAATAGTATAGAAATATGACATCTTTTTCTGATAAGATGTAGCTCATCAAAGCTGATTAAAATTACTAAATTACTTTTATTAATACTTGCTGTCTTCGGAGGATTATTTCGATGTTATAACATTATATCAATTAATTTCGATGAAATGCATATTATCCAAATAGGGAAAAAGAAGCAAATTTATTTTTCAATGATTTAGTGTTATTTGGTTTTGCTTTGTAGTATTTACATATATATTTCTCTGCAACCTGAAAAATTTTAATTTTAGTAATTTAAGAAAAAATAATGTTAGTATTACATGCAATTCTAATTTTTTAAATATAAATTTAGTAATGAAAGTACTATAAACTCTTATTAATAGCAGAAATGCGTAATTATAGAGCGGACGAGCGATGCGAGCTGGAAAAAGTACGTGATTTTTAGAATCTGAGAAGCAGAGAGCGCAAGGGGTTGGAGTTTGTAGTTTATGTAAAAATTTATAATATATATTTTAGAATTTTATGTTTACGATATTATTTAAAATTCATTAATTATCGGTCATATAGATGGAAGTCACCGTTTTTTACAAGTTTACAAGTAATTTAATAGTAGATTTCTCATTCAGCCACCAATGCTGTCAAGTTCTCCCACCCCCCTTTCTTTATTTGCATCGGGTCTGTCTTCAAATTTCATATAATTTTAAAATCTGCCGAATTTTTAATGATTTTACAATATCTATGAAGGAAGAAAGATTTTTAAAAGCATCTTTCAATTTTGTATTGAATTTTCAAACAGAAATGCGGTCACAAAAGATTGTTTTTCTTGGCTCAAATACCTTCCATGTGAAAAATATTAAATGTAAAAGTTTGAAGTCTCTCAGTTTTATTGATATTGTCTGAAATAGATGAGCCTCACTCTTTTTTATAAAATCATTTAAAAAAATATAGTTAAAGTAATAAAATCTGATCGATCGATTTACAATGCTACAATTTGACATGAAAAATTAATTATTCCTGAAGGAATGATTGATTAAAACTTCAATGTTCCAGTTATATGCATTGTGCTGAAACATTTATTTAACTTCGTAATAATGATGAAATCTTCTAGTTTTATATTGACTTAAACATTTCTATTTTATACGAGTTCTGCATCTCAAGGAATAACTGATTAAAATGTGTTTCGTAATAATACTGGATTGAAAAATTTAAATCATTTCTTACTCGAAGATTTTAATTTTGATTGTCTTAAAATGGATGTAAATTGGAGTTTCTTCATAGATCAGAAATAATATGTAATAATGTTTACTTAAGATAGTCTCAAAGGAAGAAAGTTGGAGTTGCAGATCTTCTTAATGGATGTCAGGCCACTCACTCTACCTTGGCAATATATTTGGTGACCTTCTAGAGACTTGGAAATAAATTTGGAGATAAAAATGAAGATTCCAGACGATACAAGCATTTTGGCGATAAATTTAATTACCATTTGGGGATTTATTGATGAATTTAGCTATAAAATAAGATTCTAGAAAATACAAACATTTTGCGACAAATTTAGCGACTATTTGGTGACTTGTCAGTGAATCAGTAATAAAATTAATGATTCTAGAAAAGTAGGCATTTTTGAGATAGCTCTATTTAGAGTCAAAAATACAGGATTCTTATAAAAAATTCCTTACTAAATTATGGAGGGTATCGAAAGTATTGGTCAGTTTTCACTTTGGAGTGTTGATTACAAATCGAGTTCTCCAATCGTCTTACACTGAGATTTATAGTGTTATGCTATTATTTAGTAAGCGAATTGCTGGTTGATGATTTCTAGAAGCATTCTTTATGAACGCTTCGGATGTTCTTTATTAATTATGTTTCGAGCTTTCGAAGAATAAAGATTTCGTTATATGAAATTTAGCTCGTTGGAATTCTTTAATCGCAATTTTTCTTTTTCCTTTGAGTATTGCTGTCTGGTACACTCTAATTATGCTGAAAAAAGTTATTTTACAACCTCTGTTTCTTATCTTTTCACATATGTTGAAAGGCTGGTAATAATTATATTACGTTAAACGTTAAAAAGAATATTTTCTAAAAATATTTAAGTTTATAATTTGAGACTACAGATAGAACTAGGGATTGCAATATCGAACCAAAAGTTCAATACCGGTATTCGGTATTTTTTAAATCTTAATACCGGGATACCGGTTTTAATACCGGTAGAAGAAATTTTAGAAAAAGAAAGAAAACACAGATGTTTCTTTGTTTTATTTGCTAATTTTATTAGAGAGTGTAAATACCACAAAAAACATTTGTAACTTATAAATTATAACAATATATAAAAATTCACAAAAAATTAAAGGAATATCTTATTTATTTAAATCTCACTATTTAGTCTGTCATACTATTACAAATTTTTGACACGTGATCATAAAAAAACATAATGCATCAATTGTACTGTCATTAAGCCTGGAATGTATTTTTGTTCAAAAATTACCAGCTGTCGAAAACGCTCTTTCGGCATCTACGCTAGTTGGTGGTACTCTTAGCAATGCGATTTACTTTATCCAAGTATTTACCTTTAAATACCTTATATTAAAATGAATCGATTTCTCGTCGGATGGTTTTGGATATAGCTGATTTCTGTATTGTATTTTGGTTTGTTGAAATTTTTTTTATTTATCGCTAATTTCTAATTTTTGTTCAAGAGACAATTCCTTGTCACTATTTACATTAGTGTCAACATAATCTTCGATAACTGTACCGAATTCTTCTGAACGTGGATAGGTTTGTGGGGAAAATTTTTTACTATAAACTTGACCAGATTTGAATTGATTAGTCTCTTTTCTTCTTTTTCATTTTCATTTTTAAAATCATTATAATTATGTAAATACCGTAAAACTTTTTCTATTTCGGCATGCCTTTCTTCTGTGCGATTTTTCAATGTAATATATAATTCTTCAGATAGTGATGTGTGCTAAAACATGACTAAAACATGACATTTATTGTTGTATTAGCTGTTAATAAATTAGAATCTCTCCGACATAGTGCCTCAACGGCCAGTTTTATTGGAAGTATAGCTGATACAGTTCTGGATATTAAGTCAAATTCACTATCTGAAAAATTAATTTGCAGGTTTAAGTTGATTATTGCTTTTTGGATTGGATTTCTCAGTTTCAAAAATCGTTCCATCATTAGGAGTAAACTATAAAAAATAAATCTAGTAAATACCGAAAAAACGGTATTTAAACTTGTGAATACCGGTATTACAAAATTGTACAAATGGCTCAAAGCACCGGTTTTCGGTATCCCGGTATACCGGTATTGCCATCCCTAGATAGAACGTTATCATGGAACAATATTTTACGAGGGCTATTTAATGAAAAAGTGAAAAAAAAGTAAGACAATATTATTTAATGTTGCATGTATAGCGGTCCATTGATCAGCTTTGAGATCGTATCGGCTGAAATATCTGAGTACGCTTCATATTATTTTAGATCTGCTGTTCTTTAAATGCCTTCGTGATTTGGAACTGATTAGTATATTGGAACATATGCAATTTTTTATTTCATACAACAACACTGCGGTTTTTGACCGCGAACAAATCACAAATAGTATTGTTCAACTTCCTAGGTGTGGGATTAAATAATCAGCACTTGAACTGAAATAAGATTTGAAGTTACAAACTTTATATTTAATAAGACAAAGGAAAGTAAAAACATTAGAAAAAAAATAGAAAGTTTTCATCGATTTTGCAGTCCAAAGACGTTTTTCCTATTTTTAGTATTCTAAAAAACAATTACAATGAATGCAGCAAGAAAAAAAAAAGATTCATTTTTCTCTCTATTCAAAGAAAAGAACAATTATTCTTTCAAGGAAATCTTTAATAAAATACGTTGTAACATCTGGCAAAATGACTTCAATTTAACTCCTTTATAACTTCCCCATTTTACAGAGCATAATGGGTCCATTCATTATGTCGGAATAAAAAAGCATTAATTTCAGCTAGTGAAAGTTCATGCACGTGGTTTTGTTGGATATTTTACCATTTTTTTTCTTTTATCAAAGCACTTACCGTTCTGATTCATTAAAGATGGTGTTCTGTTTTTCTAGTGCTGAATCTCCACTCCTTTTGTGTTCCACATTATTGAAAGGAGTTCTCATTTAGATGAAAAGAAAACAATTTAATGTCACATTCTCATGTTTCAAATATTAAAAAGCGAGAGTTTACTGTGTTTGAAAAAAAAATATTGAAGAGTTTTTTAGCATAATTCTAGTAACAATAATATGTGTATTTTTTTTAATTTGACGTTATTGTTTGGAGAAAAATATATGATTAACTCTGAAAAATGTTATGTTACGAATTTTCATACTTTTATTGATTCGTAATCTTTAGTGAACTTATATAACTCCAAATTATATTCGCCTTGCAATTTTATTAACCCTCTGGTAAGTGCGGATCCCTCAAATCATTTGGTTAAGTTTTAGATTTTCTTATGGAAAATAGATGCCCGAGGTTTCCTTCCAAATTGCCTATTTTTACAGAACTTGGAGGAAAAAGAACTAACTCATTTGAGTTCAACTATTCTTTATAAAATATCGGAAGTTGTAATTTCAGTTTCTGAGATCATTTCCCGCCAATTTTTTTTCTATGTATAATGTGTGTGTGTGCCATTATTTACTTCCATAGAGATAGGCGCGGCCAACTATTTGAAATATTGGGCAAATATAGGCAAAAAATCTCACTTGTTTATTATAAAATGATGGTTAGCTAGAGTAAAATGGAAGTAAGTATTTTATTGGGTGTTATTACTATTACATGAAATATTTTAGGCCATCAAATATACTTTAATAACATTATTTTAATTAGAGTGGTGATTAAAAATTAAAAAGAGTGATTATTATGTTAAATAGGGCTAGGTGGCAAAAGTTTCTATTGGCTACCATATCACTGCTGAATTTTTTCAAAATTTTTGAATTTTATTTCTTACAAAAAATATCATATATTTTGCTGTAGTTTTAGTGACAGATTTCTATAATTATTTCGCTTACTTATTGACTTTGCCAACAAAAATTAACAATTCGAATTAATTTTAAACTCCTAATTATACCAAAATAAACGCATCACTTCTGTATTTTTTTTTCAGAATTTTCAAATTTCATTTTCGTTTACTTCAATAGCCTCAAGTTTTATTTCTTAAACAATTTTCAAAGAATTCTTAAACTTTGCTGTGTTTTAAAGGAAATTTTCTGTAGTTATGTTGATTACTTACTGACTGTGATTATACGAGTTAACGATTCTCATTAATTATAAACTACTAATTACACCAAAATAAGCTTTCTTATTAATATTGCCCAACTCTGCATCAATTTTTGGTCTTTCAACATACAGAGAAAACGGCAGTGAGATTTTTTAGATTTTGCGAAAAGAATTCTGCTCTATTTTAATTCTCCAATATATGATTTTTTATCAGGGAGTGTAGGATTAAGCATGTTTTCTGGTTGTGATCTTAAGATTTCACTTTCAGTGAAATAAATCGTATTCTTCATTATTATAGTTTAAGGCTGCAGTTACTTTTAATTACATTGGCTTCATAGATTCTTTTAAATGAGAAATGTCTCAAAAAAACACAGATATGGTATGTAATTGAAAAGTTTCGGTGACAACGGGAATTAGTGGCTATTCGACTTTTTTACTTGAATATATTTCAACTGCAAATTTGATTCTCATTATGCATTTTTCTTTTCATGTGGGATTAAACATCTAAAGTGATTTTTAGGTTTCATTTAATTAAAAGTATTTTATTATTTATTGGTGATCCAAATTTATTTAGAAATCAAAATTTTGGTTCTTACAAGAAACCAAATTAAATGCCTCGTAATCGGTAGATAAAATGAGTTTAGATGCTTTGTTGTACCTACAGTTGGGGATACATTGAGTTACTAGAATTGCATTAGGAGAAAGAGAGCTGAAACGAGAACTGAGATATTTACAAACAAAATATTACAGATTTATGAAGAGACCGATGTCAAAATAAATAGTACAGATGTCTAGTACAAATCTTTAGCTGTGGTTCTTCATCATATAAGAATAATTGTTTTTAGTAAAAATAGGCATAAAAACTTAATGAAGTTATTTAATCATTACCAATACGGATAGAATTCTTCAAGTTATTAGAGAAAAAGAAAACAAAATTCTTGCAATGTCCAAATACATGCAACTGGAATTATGCCGGAGTGAGAAATTGCTCAGAATACTGCTACAAAATTTACAATTTGCAGTCTAACTGAAAGACAATAAGGTCTTTATTTTCGTGTAGGATTAAGATATATTTCGGCATAACTTTTAGAAAATGTCAAAATTATAACTCGTTTCTTATTCGTTGCAAAATTCAATATGTCTTATTTAAATTTTTTCTATACTCATAGAAATTTATCGCGTGATTGTATTTCATTATTCCAGACATCGTGGCAGACTATTTTAGAGCTTTAAAACAGAGTTATAGGTTTTTGGAAAGGTGACATTACACAAAAATTACATTAAACGTCAAAACCTTAAATTGATGAATGCACATCATGTAATTCTTATAATGTTTGAATGAAGACGAATTGATTGTTTATCTAAAATAAAAAGAATAAAACTGCTTAGATAATTAATTTATCCATTTCAATAATAATAGAATTATAGTTAAGTAAAATGAAAGCAAGTGAAATTGTTTTTATAATAATATGGAATAAACAATAATCTACCTTTCGCCAATATGGGATGTCATTGAACAAACATTTTAAGAAGGAGAAGGCTATTGACTTAAATGAAGAAATCATTAACAAACCAAAGTGTATCTGAAATAAATCAATAAAAAAACAAATAAAGAAATACTGTGAAATCGGAATTCCTGATTCATATGAAAAACTTAAAGCAAATTCAAAAAATTCTATTATACTACATTAAAAGAGAGATAGAGTATCTATATTTCAATTACAAGAAACGTTTATTGAAGGAAATTATAGTATCTAAACTATATGTCAATGGAACACGATTAAGCTAAAAATAGACCGAGAATATTATTACAAAAAAAGAAAAAAAATCGAGTACTTTGTTTTAATTGAAGTTCCGTTTTCATACCATTACTCCGCGACTCCGAATTATATAATTCAAAATACTTTTAACATTTATATTATTTTTTATTACCTTCTGAAAGTATTTCTTTTATATATATACACTGGTGTGCAAAACTTAAGCAACAGGTATGTTTTTTGAGATAACTTCAAGAGAAATCATCTGAGAGACATGAAATTCAGAAATGAGATGCAGCATTTTGATCTGAAAGAATGACGAAAGCATAGTTGCGCAGAAATGAATACAATGCATACAGTATGGAATCAAACAAAAAAAGGCTTTATTGAACTCATAGTACACATGATTGTCTGTCCAAGAGGAAGAACAGCAAGCAGATGTTCCTTAGTATGGGATATGCCCTCCCCTTACTGCAATGGTTGCTTCGCACCGTCTCCCCATACTCAGCACCAGATTGTCCAACAGTTCTTGAGGTAAGAGTGCCCATTCCTCAATCAGCATCTGTTTAAGTTGTCGGGTGTTCCCAGGAGGATGTAATCGTGCGGCAAGGCTTCTCCCCAAAGCATCCCACACATGTTCTATCGGATTTAAATCAGGGGAGTACGAAGGCCAATCCATTCGAGTGATATCTTCACTTTCCAGGAGTTCCTCAACAGCATGAGTCCTGTGTGGCCGTGCATTGTCATCCATAAAAACGAAGTCTGATCCAATGGCACCTTGGAACAGACGCACATGGGGAAGGATCACTTCCTGACAATAGCGATCTCCAGTTACAGAACCTCTGTCGAAAACATGGAGCTCAGTTCGCACGCTCATCATAATGCCTCCCCAGACGACAACTCCAGGACCACCGAAACGGTCTCTTTCCGTGATGTTACTGGGATCAAACCGTGTCCCGACCTATCTCCAAATCAAGTGGCGTTGGGAATCGCTTGTGGCACTACAACGACTCTCATCTGTAAAGAGGACACGGCTCCATTGATGAGATGTCCTATTTTTGTGCTCCCTGCACCACTCTAAACGGTGCCGCCGGTGGGAAACTGTCAAAGGGATGCAGCGTTCAGGACGGCGGGCGAATAGGCCACCTTCGTAAAGGCGTCTGGACACAGTAAAACGCGACACTTGTCGCCCCGTTACTGCACACAGTTGCTGAGCAATGGCGCTTGCTGACTGGTTTCGGGTTCTTTTCGCCTGCAGGACGATATATCGGTCATCCACTGCAGTTGCTTTCCTGGGCAGGCCACCACCAACCTTTCTCACAGCTGTACCTGTGGTTTGGAAGGCTTTCCAAGCGCGCGAAACGACACTTTTGTTGATTCCGAACTCTTCAGCTACACTGGTCACACTACGCCTCTCCTCCAGCTTTCCGATCATTCTTCCACGTGTGAAATCGTCCAGGTGATTTCTGCTAGCCATATTTCACGAATTAACTCACGTGCACTTGCAGCGAATGTCTTTAATTGCATCTCCGTCCTTCCTTTTATTGTAGTGTTGAGTTACGCTCGCCTTCCGCACGTGTTTTGCGTACGCTCACGTCGCCTGTGACGTTTTGTTCCTGATATTTGCATACGCATGACCTTTCTCTTGAATTACGTGTTCATTGTACTGATCGCAAGAACTCCTTTTCTGCAATTTCATGGCTATCTGCTTAAAATTTGCATTGTTGCACACCAGTGTAGATACAAAGACATTTTTATTAGTAATGGAGTAAATTATGAAATCAAATTTGAATATGCTCTCTTCTGTTAGGCAACAACATATCTGAATTATTCTAAAGCTTCACGTTTCAAATAAAATTTAAAACTGTATTGCATTATTTTCAAATTTTGTGTAAACTTGGAAGTTAGGTTTAAATTGAAAAAGAAAAAAAAATCTTATAAGAATGTAACATAAAAGCACATTTTGCTACTATTATGTTCATGTCTGCTGTAATGCATTTTCACTTAAATTTTTTCATTTTGTTCCTGCTTTCATTATCGGTTTTTCTCTGCTGACATGATCTGTTAGAACTGTTAAATTTTATATATTTATGTATTCTTCATTACAATATATAATTTAAATACATTCTACCAAGCGATAGTAGTCTCAGAAAAGGTATTACCAAATAAGCCATTTAAATATTGTTACGAATGCCCCGGAGTTCTTTCCGATTTGTTGGTCGGTAAAAACAGTCCTTTAGTGACAGATGACGACTTTTACTAACACGAAGACGACAAATATACAGCCAAGACGAACACAGCAGGAACACAATAGGCACACTACAACAACAGTAGCCTACAAGTAGTAGTCGGTAGTAAAACAACCACAGCACACTAAGCGGCGAGACAGAATTCAGAAGAAGGAAGGAATCTGAGTAGCTTCACTCTAGGATCTCTCCAAACATCTGGAATCCTCCACTGTCTCCTTACTTTTGCGGTATTCAACTCATAACTACAAGACTGGCTACTCCACACACAACTCGATTCTGTTTCCACAATAACAACCAGTACTCTGTACACAGCTCATTTCAGCAAGCTTGAGCTCCACACAATGCTTGCTCTTCGCTGGACTGTTGCAACTATTCGTCGTAGACTCTTTAAGAGATTGATTTCGTCTCGTTTCACGACTACGACTGACTGCAGCCTGAGACTGTTGGCCTCTTATAGTTCCTGGAAGGCGGGTTCTTGATCAATCAGGCGTATCTCGGTTCCTATTGACTCAATTGCTAAAATTCTGGAAGTTTCCAGTATTATCTATTTTGTCACCAAAGTCGCCAAATGGTCGCCAATTTTGTCTTCAAGCTCTGAGATCACTGATGCAGCACCCGATAGGCACCCGATCAGCACCCAACAGAGCTGATCGAAAAACGATCTTTCCAATGAATGAATTAACCTTGCTGGGAAGCAACATTACAGGTTTATAACAATACATTCAAAATAAAATTCTACTTTTATGTACATTAATAAACAATTTATTAAAAACTTAACTTAATTCTTAATTCTTAAAACTTAAATTTATTCACAAACGAAATATACCAAATGATTATATATTGTAATCTCTTATTTTTAAAAATGTTAGTGTATTTAACGTAGAATGAATTTTATATATTGCCGTTCTGGATATAAATTCATGGGATTATTTGATATTTCAAAAACGCGTTTAAAACCATTTTTAATAGTTAACGTTCTTGAAATAAAGGAATCTGAGGCACATGTTACTCATAAATTTTATTACTCGGATCATAAAATTAGTTTGCGAAACAAAACTGAATTCGCATAAAATATTCAATAAAGAACTGGCTTCTCTTTCTTAAAAGAGAAAAACTACATTTTAATGGGATTTTGTTGCTCGGAATCCAAATAATATATATATTTTTTATATTTTCCATGTTTACAACTAGTTGTACATTCTCATTTCCTTTTATTTTAGTTTTTCTGAAGATGTTAGTGAATCTTTTTACATAAATAAAAATGAAACTATAACGGTAATAAATATATTAATAATATTGCAAAGAAAATTAATTTCAAATTTAAGAATACGAAACAATGTATTTAACAATTTTTTTCCAATTAAATATATATGAATAAAGAGAATGAAAAATTATGCTTTTTTTCTATTGCATTCCTTATAAGAACATTATTTTATTTTATTCCGGGTATTTTTTATTATTCCAAATAGAATGAAAGTAATAAAAGAAAAGTTCACGAAATTTATTAAAAATTATATATCTTAAGCAAATGAACTATGCAAAAATATAAACTATAGTTATTTCCTATTTAATTATACATTTTCATAATATAATTATAATTATTTCCATGATAGTTTATAGAAATAAAATTGAAATGTTGCTTTCTTTTAAACATTAGAATGGCAACTAAGTGATTGTAGATTTTCAAAAGAAAATTCAAAATTTTTACTTGGACATGTATCTGTAATAAATATTCATTCTCAAACAAGCCACCTAACCTCTTATATTCTTGATATACATTCCAGCATTTTTGAAAATAATATGATAAAATATGCTTGAAATATGCATTTTATTCCTCCAATTTTAAATTCGGATAAAAACGGAAGTAAATAATTAATTGATATAATTTCCTTCCTAATTTAAGTTCCAAGCAACAAGCAAACAATATAGACTGGGTGCTTTGAGCTTGCTGAGAAACAAAACAATATGCTAAAACTATCTATCGACAAACCCCCCAATCAGTTAGTTATTAGAACAATAAGAATTTCTGTAAGAATAAAGTAATTGTGCCAAGGAATTTGCAAGTATTCAAAATTAATTTTACTTAAAATCAAATAATTTTATTCATTTTATATATGTTAATCTTCTTTGCATAAGAATTTATTCTAAGAAAAATATGAATAAAATTAAACCATTAATCTAGAAGAGAAATAAAATCTACAAGATTGAAAGCACACGCATTGAAAGAATAGAGTGGAAATGAAATTAACAAGTGGAATATAAATTTAAAAAATACCGGGAAAAAGGAAATAATAAAAAATGAACATTGAAGCATTTCTAATTACACATAGAATATAAAAATGTCCTCAAAGTAAATTACTCAATTTATTTATCCTGTTGTTTTATCTTGAATGGCAATTCACCTTCGTTTATAAAATAAATAATAACCTTGTTTTATCAAATCAAATCGAATTAATCATTTTATTAATTAATGATACAAAAATTGTTAAAATGCAAAAAAAAAAGAATTTAGAGCAACTTAATGCTCTTCAAAATGAAATAATTTTTTCAAATATTCAATCATCGAAAAAAAAAACTCGTTTGCAAATGAGTTTGCTATTTTTTAAAAATGACTAACTCACTCATTTCAAAAAAGAACTTTACATCTAATTTTCCATTTAATAGGGGATTTTAATTAAAAAACCTTTTGATGCCCATTTCATTGTAAAAATGTTATTTAATATAAGAATTAAAATCTTGAAATTTTTTTCTAAAAATGGTTAATAATGCTTTTTAAATAATGATGTTCCAAAAAATGAATGTTACTTTGTACCCGTTTCAGTTAACTTCCACAAAATTACGTCAACGGCATCATTATGTTATGCAATGTATTTTATTCCAAAAAAACATTCATTCATCTAAGTAAAAAGAAAACATAAAGAATGGCTCGATTTTTATTTTTATATTAGTTTTCTATGTCATTTTCTGAATAAAAGTAGAAAAGATAAAGTAATTGGATTGAAAAATAGTTGGACAAAAATTTAAACTTCTGAAGTAATTCCATAATAGCTTTTGATTAATTGTTTCCGCATATCTACCTTGTCTACATAAAAGTTGAAAGGAAATGTTTCATTCTTTTATATTACTATAATTCATTGATTATCTGTGCTATGATATCGTCCAAATTATGAATGCGTTACATTACATTACAAAATACGTTGCCGAATTTTTAACTACAATAAATAAAACCGAACGAATGGATAAAATATATAAAGTTTATATTTATGATGTTAAACTTATAATTAATTTTGTTCCCTTTAATATTTGCTAATAGCAAAGAAAAATGTCAGTATTGGTGCTTTACAGAATACAATATTTGACGTAAAGCGTCAAAATTTGACATAGATGTATGGGCCACAAAATTTGAGGAAAATAAGAACTACAAAATTTGACGCAAATGTACAGTGGAGAAAAATATAATTTTTTTCGAAATTTTATATATTGAAATTTAATTTAATCGAAATTTTGGCGTTTTCATAACATAATTGAAAAAAATTGATTTCGCACCATTTTTAAATGTAAAAGAATTCATTTTAACGATATTAATTAAGTTAATGTATAAATTATTCTTGAGTTTTGACAAATTTAAAAAACATATTTTTCCATCATTTTCCAACAGAATTTTATTATTAGAATCGAATTCAAATTGTTCACATCGTTTCAAAACGTATTTAATCCTCTATTCTTTTTTCAATCGTTGAACTATAAGGTGGAAATATTCTGTTTATTATAATTAAAATTAATTTTATGAAATAATATTCTTCAAAAGATAAGACAGGCTTTAAAATAAAATGCCCAGATTTAAGTTTTTAACGGCAATATGAGATCACGGATTCAATTCCATTAGAAACATTTCGTACAAAATTAAAATTACGTATGTTTAAAGGACATCTAATCTATTGAATAATCTATTTAAATGACACGGTTTTCATCTATGTCAATATAAAATGTTTTATCGGCAGAATCGTGAACATGAAGTTATTAATATTTTATTTAAATGAAATTAAAAAAAACTTTTATATTTGTTAAATCTTCTGCTTTTTATAATCTAATATTAAAGTTTATAGTGTTTGCTATGGTGCACACATTTCGTTCTGAGACATACGGAATTTTAGGAAATTAATTATGAGTCTAAAAGGTAAAAAATATCTAGCTTTCATTAAATATTTTATTACATGTAGCGAATTATATAGGTTGCCAACTGAAATCATGATATAAATCTGATTTCAGTTGGCAACCTATTTTTAGATATATGTATGCAGCCAGAGAAATGCTTTATATTAAGTAACAAATTATTTTTTCATGCTTTACTTAAGTCAATAAATATACTATTAATAAAATTCAAAATATGAATTCCTGTGTAGTCCTCTTAATCCAATTACTCATATTTCATAAAATAATCCTGACATGTTAATGTTTTAAACACGAAAGTTTAAATAACCTCTAACAAAGTTTAGAGATTTACTAGCTCATATCCCTTGATTTTAATAGCTTGTGAAGGATTAAAATTCTTTCATGAATAATATTTTTGAAGTAAAAATTCATTTTATATAAAATGTTATAATGTTCAAAATCATTTTATGATCTAAAATTTTTTTTAATAAAAATAAAATATCAAATAAATCAGAGAATTAAAAAAAATCACCGACAGCTAATTTTTTCCATCTTATTATATATTTTTTATAATTAACACTGTAATTTTTTCCCAATTGCTGAAATATAAAAAAAAAGATCTAAAAGCATTTTTAGATAAATAAATTAAATATTTATTCAGTAATAAAAACAGGAAAATACACTAAATTATTAATTGATACTATACAAACTATTAATTATCTACTTACAAAATTTTGATAATGTGTTCTTTTGATGTATTTTTTTCGCCAACAAGGAATTCGTTTTCATTTTATCACAAAAATTTATTGTCAAGTAGTGTGTTTATTGTAAAATGTATTATTAAAAGTTTTTCACTTCTATTTGAATTTCAGTGATTAATTTAAACTTGCATTAAAACAAGTATAAGTCGTCATCTCTTACAACTCAATAAAAACGTGGTCAAAGGACTAGTATTAGAATGAAAGTGAAATTTGAAAAATAGTGGTAGACTATTTATATTTAAATTTTTTTGTTAATTTTTAATTAATTGAATAAATTATTTTCTGTGCATTGGAAAGTAAAGTCTTTATTTTCTCATATAAAATAAATATGCAAAATCAGATTCAATTTTATAAGAATTGAAATTTAGAAATATGTATATACATTGGAATGATGACTTTATTGAGATTATTTAAGCCTAATTAATGTTACCTAGAGATAGTGGTAGTAAGATAACGGTAACATTAATTCAACGAATCCCAAAACATCCGCTGAAATAGTCTTAAATGGCCTAGAGTAATGAATTCCATAAATTTCTTAATATTCATTGTCGAAGAGTTAATTTTTTAAATTAAAATGGTAGTGCGTTAAAATGCTTTTGCTTAATATGGTTAATAGAATCCAAAAATAATATAAAATTACAGATTTAACAATCTTTCAGAAGTGTTTTTATAAGCTTAAAATTTTTTAATATAATCTATTTTTTAAATTTCGTTTAAAACGGTTTTGTAACCGAAAGTATACATCTTATGGTTCAGAATTCAACGACTGAATCATGATTAGACTTATAGTATAAAAATTTAAATGTGTATAGTTTAATTCCTGTTGAAATGATATTCTATGATATTTATATATTACCTGTCAGCAATACTGAAGACATCACTTTTGAAGAGTGTATGGTTTACAGACTTCTCGCCCCGCCATCGGTACCGTCCTGTCTGTCCGCTTTTTTGTAAACATTCAAACCTTATACGGCGGTCAAATTTCACTTATTTAAACATTAAAACTTTTTGATCCGCATTCAAATTAATTAACATTAAAATTAAAATTTTGTAGGATTATTTGATATGTATTATGCATGTTTAAGCCACAATGAGACCGATGAGGGCACTGAAGTTGCCATTAAGCTTTATATAATTCTAAAACTCTTAGAATTTTTGTAAGAATTTATTCTACAACGCTCGTAAAGAAAAAAAATAAGCATTCATTTTGAAATTCAGTTTCCAAATGTGTAGTCACTAAAAATTAAAAAAAAAAAAGACAGAGGGCGAGGCCCAAAGAAGATATATATTTTTTTCATTCAACTGGATGAGAGTAATGAAAAAAACTGAAATAATTAGGTAGAAGTTTTGACTTCCGTCTATTTTATAACCACTGCTTGAAATAATACTGTTCAAGCAGTGTTCAGCAGTAAATATTATGTTTCATTCTCCTTCAAAAATCCTTTAAAAAATAATTTAAACAATAAAATGTGACTAATCAATTTACGATGTGATAATTTGTGTTGAAAAATTGAATATTACTGATTGACAATTTCGTGTCCGATTTCCATGCATTATATTTAGAAGTTTAAAATATTCCACAATAATGATAACAGGTTTAAAAAACTTTGCGCTTATTTGGAATCATGAATCTTCTGTCTTAAGAAATATATAATTTAACATGTGTTTTTAGATAATAATAAATAAAAAGCATACTTATTTCCTTCTAGGTTATTTTAATTCTGACTGTTATGAAAATAAAATACATTCCTTCGCAATTTCAATCTTCGATTAATATAAAGAAGTTGTTTAGCGTTAGTGTTTGCAGAACTGCTGGCATTAGACCATTTAAGCATCTGGAATGTTTGCTGCAATTGACCATCCTATATATGTTCAATCCTATTGCCATGTTTGGTATGGTTTATGAAGAGCCACTGCACTGCGTAATCCCATTCCCACGACCCTTTAGGAGTTAAAAGCCACGCTTTTGGAAGAATGGGCTTTGTTGCTACAAACATTTATTGGCATTCTTTTAAACGATATAAGATCTCATTGTGAGACTTGTATAGCAGTGCACGGTAATCACACTCTGTATTAAACAGACTTTTCGAAAGAAAATGCTTTATCTCTGATTTATGATTTAACACTTTTTTGATAAACCCTGTTTCATAATTCATGATTAAAATCTTTTCCAAACTGTTATGTTGTTATATTCTTTTTCCCACCGTAATATATTTCTGTGCCAAATTTTGTGGCAACACAGTGAGTAGTTCATCAGTTTTCGCAGATTTTGTGTTTATGACCTTAATTTTGGACATGAGTGCAAATATAATTATCTTTTACACATAATCCCACATACATATAGATTTTATATAAAATTAAAAATCTAATATTTAAAATCTAAAATGATTAAAAAGTATACAATTTTACACCCAAAATAAAATAAAGAAATTTTAAAATGTTTGCACACACATGCACACACGCACGCACACGATATCAAGTCAGATACCAATGATCAAGACATAGAATTAAGAGAAGAATTTACTTATGGCATGCTCACTGAAAAAATAATAGTAGTTCAAATAAATACCCCGCATTAAATATAGTTAACATAATCTTGAACAAGAAGTCGATGACGAGAATTGATGCATCAAAGGCCATGAATCAGCCCGATTTTCACCTTCTATTATGCAATTTTAAGGACGTTTGGCACTATAAAATCCCATTTATGGATTCCATATGGTATCCATACATGAGATGTATTTTCTCACATAGTAAAATCTTTGGTGAAAGCTGGTTTGACATAATGAATGCAAAGATTTCGATGACTTAATGCACTGTTAATACCTGAAGGTCATCGAAGAACAGAAGTTAGGGTTAAACTTCTGTAACTGAAGGAGAAACCCTTTTTTCGAGAGTTAAATAGAAATTGTCTTTCTTCTGTTTGGAAGAAAAAAACTATGGGAACCCTGAATTCAATAATCGCAGTTCACGGTTATTGAATTGTTTAAAATATTGAAAATGAGCAAAAAGAAGGACTATTGAAAATTTTAAAATGGAGGGTAAACTCTTAGTTAAATTGCCGTTTTATATTATCTTTAAATTAGGTTTTGAAATTCTGCCACATTTTATTCGAAATGTCCACAAAATACTGCATTGAGTTAATGGGAATCATTTTATGTTATGAGCTACTTATTTTGAAATAAAATAATATTGCACAGTTTCTCAACAGATTTCACAAGCTAGTAAAAAAGCATCAATAGCCTTAACATAGACATATCATATCTGTAATCCCACAAATTCATAATTCCGAATCCTGTTTCTTTCAAGATGATGTTTTCTTAGACAGTTTTATGAAAAGAATTAAAATCTATGTTATAGATTTAAAAAAACTTTTGATTTTCCATCATAAGCAATAGCTTAACAGTATTCTTTTCATATTACATTCTTTTCTCCTACAATATATCTCCATCTTTTTTCTGAATACTTTTGGATTGAAATGAAATTCGAAGGGAAAAACATTTTATTTAAGTACTTTCAGAAACCTCGAGATATTGTAGAAGAAATACTAAACTTTCTCCCAAGTTATTGTTGTAAGAATATTTGCAATGTCATCTATACCCACGTAAAAGTTACTCAAGAGAAAAAATAACATTTTTCTTCCTGGAAAAGAAAGAATAAATTTATTCTTCTGCAAAGAAAGCATTTGTGAAATATGCAGCAAAATATCGTTTGCCAAAATGACTTCGCCTAAACTTTAGCAAAACTTTATTTCTCAAAATATAACAATTCAAATGATTAATTATTTATTTAATTTGAAACATCTCTTTTGGCCTTATTAGCGTTAGTTTGAGTCTACATTTTGTGGCGTTCTTTTTTGGATGTCTTCCAGTTTTTGTATTTCGTCACTTTCTTTTGTCGAAATATCCACCAGTATGCCTCATTAAGGATGAGATTTGACTATGTTTTCCTTTAGAGCATTGTTTTCTGGCGTAGTCTTATTTAGTTGTATAGAAACAGTTATAGTATTTATCTTTCCGAAGATGTTACGTAAGGTAGTTTTTAATGTTTTATGACAAATATTAAAAATAATATTTTTAAAAGCTAGTTACTTTGAAGAATTTGAGAGAATAATAATGATAAAACAATATTTTTTGTGTTTACCTTCAGTGAAAATAGCGTTCCATTTTGATGCTTCGTTCGCTCTTTCTCTTTACGAAGAACTTCGTGAAATGGTAGAACTTTCGACGACCACTTCACTATTATATAAAAGTTCCAACGTTTAATTCAAAACTTCAATTTAAGAATTCACGAAGATTAGGTACATTGCTGGTATTCAATGAATTCAGTTTTTAATGTTTTTCTTGAAATACAGAAGCACTGATTTTTTTCGCTGCCTGTCTAATTAGAAAAGACAAAAGAAATGGATATTTTTATTAAAAAGGAGAAATTTAGAATTTGCAATTTAAAATGTAAAGATATTTATTAATTTTTTTACAGAAGATTGTAATGTTTATTATGTGAAAAAATCATAGATGTAACTATATTCAACCTCAAAACTGGACTTCAAGCACATTTTTTAATATTGAATGAATAACGCAGCTATTGTGGCAACAAATTGTTCAGTGGGATACGTTTCATTTTATTTTGACTTGTTTTTGTTTATGTACTAATTCTTTTAATCTATGACAGTTTTTAAGTTTTTTAAATATGCAACGTTGTAAGACATCCTTTCTAATTCTTGTTTTGCAGAAGATCTACCGATGGGATATCAGTTTTAAGACTGGATTCGCCAAAATAGCTCTGTAAGTGTCTTTTATTAGAGAAAAAAAATGAATGAAATTTTATAAAATTAGTTAAAATAAATTATAAATTAGGAAATATTTAAAAGAAAAATAGCAGACTATTAATAAAAGCTTTCCTTTAAAATCTGTTCTTGATAAGTTTATTTATTAACTCAAATATTTATTATGTTTAATATTTATAATAAAATATTAGTTGACACAATATATTTTTGACGTCAAAACAAATTTCTGGAGAAACTGTTCAAAGTACAACAATGCGTTGAAACATTTTATTGAAATTGAATTTCAATATTAAACTTTTGTGCCGAAATATTGGAAAATCTGAAAAAATGAAGTATTCCTAAATTTTCTAAAGATGAGAAATACATTCCTTTCAACGAATATTTTAAGTTATATATCTTATTTATTAATGCTTTTTGAATAAATGAACTATCAAATTCTCTGTAGGATCAGAAAGGATTGTTTGATATTTATTTTAACATAATAAAGATTTGATTTATGGGTTATAAGAATGAATACTATTTCATATGCATTGCAGTTTATTTTAACAAAATCGCATAAGCGGTATTGAAAGGAGGTTTAACATTATATTCTCCTATAGATTTATCTTGAAAAAAACTAAAATTATAACTGATTCATAGAAATAACGGAAGATCATAATAGAAGCGAAACCTTCATATTTTGATTTTGAAATTGAGATTTTGTTTTTATATTGCCTCGGTTACTGTAAATAAGAAACTTTTAGATATGGAGTTTAAAAAATCGCTCACCAAATGTCTTATAGATATGAAATAATTTTAGATTATTTGTCAATATGTACCTATACAGTAAAATTAATTGAAATTTTAGCTGATATGTGATTTTGATTTCCTTTGAGAGATGGAGTTAATTCTATTTCGGTATTAAATTGTCAACAGCAATCATATAATTTACTAAATAAATCATTAGGAAGGAATAAATGTATGCATAAAGGGATTGATGATTTTATTTCAAGCATTTAATCGATATTTAATCTTTTATTCATATTTTTTTTAATTTTGAGAGGTTGCTCACATATTGCTCAAGAATATGAAAAGATATGAATTTGAGTCATTTTGGACGGTCACTCTAATCTTGATCAAACGTTCATTTTTAAATTTTAGAAGTAGGCATAGATTTCTTGTTGGAAAAATTCTCTAATAAATGTTATAAAAAATTTGTTTTATGTAGTTTGAAATAAATAAACAATCTTTTGAACTCTTACTTTTCATGCAATTCTCTGGTTCTGTTAGGCATATTCAGTGAAATATTATTCAAAAACAATAATTTTAGACAAAAATATCCAATTTCTTGCCACTAAAACTGATGGAATTTTGATGTTTATATTGCAGAAGAAGAAATAGCGTCTCGGTCTAAAACAATTGATAAACTTAAGGTATGCAGTGAAACGGACTAATGCTCAAAACGGCATAGTAGATCCAGGGTTTATAAACTATTATATGTAATAAAAATCGGCTAAATTGTACCGGCTTTCGTATTTGCCAATAATTTTTAAAATATGGATTTAAAACTAATTCTTGATGACAGTTCTAAGAAAACATTTTAGTAACCATTACGAGGCATCGATCAAAATTTAATCATCAATAGAATTAAAATTTTTGTTCGCAGAAAATAACAATTTGCATTCTGAAATTGAATGAATGGAAAGAATTTAGAAGAAATAAATTATGAAAAATATCAAAAAAAAAAATGAAAATGAATCTCGAATATAAAGCTGTTTCTGGCACCATAACTTCGATAGAAAATAACTGCTTATAAACTGGATTACTCAGTTGATTTATCTCGAAGCTTTACTTTGATAACAATTATTTTTTTAATAAAAAATAATCTCATTTCATTAAAGCTCATTTTTAGTAAAACTTTCCGAACTTCAGAAATACAAAATGGAGAATAACCTAATGAGATTGGAGATAAAATAATCATATCGAAATGTTCAAGCTTCAGGAAAAAATCGTTTGCAAATTCTTTAAAAATGACAAATGCACTCATTACAGAAAAGAACTTCGCATTGCATTTTGAATTTAATAGGGGATTTGAATTAAAGAACTTTCTAAATCTCATTTCATTTTAAACCTTTTCTTTCATATACGATTCTGCATTGCTAAATTTTTATTTAAAAACGAATAATAAACTTTTTGAATAATGAAGTTTAAAGAATGAATGTTTTTTCGTATCTATTTCAGTTAACTTTAACAAATTTTTAACAGTGGTATTACTGAATATTCCTCATTATATTCGCCAATTCATTTAATTTCAAAGAATGATTCATTCATCTGAGCAAAGAGTTTTCCTAAAAGAAGCCTGGTTTTTATTTTGACTCTTAGGAATTTTGCATTAGTTTTCTATAAAAAAAAGAAAAGATTGGCATGAAAAATGATCCTTAAAAAATTTGAACATCTGAAGTAATTTAGTAGTAACTTTTGATTAATTGTTTCTGCGCATCTACTTTGCATATATAAAAGATGAGAGGAAATGTTTCACACTTTTACATCAGTTTTATATTTTAAATATCAGGGCTATGATCTCGTCTGTGTTATGACTTATTTTCACTTCAAAAATGCATTTTCTAATTTATGGCTGCAATATAATAAATGGCATCAGATATCTTATACTATATAAATAATGGTATAAGATATATGTTTAAAATATTTATCTGGTGATAAATTCATCTTTCAATAATCTTGACTAACTGCAAAAGAAAATATATGTTAGTACTCTTCAAGGCAGTATGTTTGGTATATATGTTCCAAATTCCCTAAGCATATACTTAGGAGGAAGATATAAATAATTGGTTGTAATTTTGCAACAGAATTTTAACTGAATAATATTTTTTCAATCCAGATTTTGGCGTTTTCCTACAAGAACTTCCAGAAATTTTATAATTTTTTAATAATTTTTGCATAAAATTCAACAATATTTCAATATTCAAATGTAATTTCAATAACATTATTTCATTATATATTTAATCGCATGATCGTTTTTCAATTATTGAACGTTTTAATCAAAATATTCTGCTTATTATCATTGCATTTACATTAAGAAATATGAAGTGAAATTACATTTCCTCAAAGACTTAGGAAAGAAATTTTTAACTCATAGTGAAATTTTAGCAATTTTTTCATATAAATTACCTACATAGGTCTTTGTGGCAATATAGTTTCAAAGATTCTGCGGGAAGATTCACGCAGACAATTAAATAGATAGGTGTAAGGCTATTAAAATAATACAGCCGTTTCTCTATCACAATTAAAGTTCTAAAAAATATTTTGTTGAAAGAATCGTGAACGTGAAATTATTCATAAGAAATTTAATTGAAATCAAACATAATCAGTATTCCTCTCAATAAGCTGCTCTTCAAAATCTGCGAATACAATTTATGACGTATGCACCAAAGTGGTGTACCCATTTTGTTATGAAATATAAAGAACTTTTGAGAATTAAATGTGAAGCATAAAATGCATAGAAAATATTTATCTTTTATTATATATATGAAACGAATTAAACAGGTAGTCTGTTATAATTATGGTTCAATAACTAAATTCAAACTCTTACTAAACTATTCGTCAGTTTCTTACAAAGAATTAATTAGATTGTCTATTATAATTATATCTAAAAACTAATTTTAAACTTTTTAGGCATATGCTAGCAGCTAGATAAATGAGTTAAATGTAAAGCATTACTTTTTTTTTGTGAATTGAATTAAAAAAAATGTAATTATGAAATAAGCCCAAAACTTAAATTTTTCTGAGGTTCTTCAATCCAATTAATTTTAGCTAGTAAAATAGTTTCACATGCTAACATTTTAAACATTAAAAAGCTTAAAACTGAGTTGACAGAAACTAATAAATTTATAAAGTTTTGAATTTTATGATTTAATAAAGTGTTATTTTGAGAAAATGAATTACAAATTTTCTATCAATAGAAGTTAAAATAGCGTTAAATTACTTAGAACTCAAATTTCTATAAATTTCCCCCTCAAGTCCTGCAGCCGCCTCATAACGTGCTCTAGTATCCCGCGAGGGGGTGTTCCTGGGCGGAACGGGCGAAGCACGTTGGGAGAGTATTTATTCCCCTGGCAGTGTCACCCAAGTCATGAAGGTCGTTTCATTTGCTCAACTAAGGTCTGCAGGCATTTGGGGCTAAGTTAGTCTTCCAACTTCGGTGCCTCAGGTCCATGCACCTATGGAAGCTGCTCTCTTCCCTTTATCATGAGACCATCTCCATATTCGAAGATTAATACTGCATCGCCCGTCGCTCAGGCTAATACTGTAACGTAGGACTTTTTGCCGATGACATCATCTTGTGGTATTCTGCTTCTGACATAGGGAGAATCGAATCTAATCTCAACTCTGCACTTACTGAGGTATGTGCTTTTGCTGAAACACATAAACTGACTTTCAATACCTCAACGTCATTGGTTACTTTCTTTACTGCCAACAGACGTCTTTATAACTATCAACCAAGTGTCTGTATGAATGGCTGTCAGTTAAATTTTGCAAAAAATACCAAATACTTGGGTTATGTTCTCGATTAAGAGGTATTGAGCAACAGACATATAGATGCCCTTTTAAATAAATGTAGGAATAGACTCAACATTCTTAAATATATTTCAGGACGAGACTGGGGTGCAGATGTTAATAAACTGAGAACCACCTACATCTCTCTGATTAGACCAATTCTGGAATATAGAATTGGTCTGATCAGAGAGACCTTTATTTTTGTGCCTCAAGAGCTAACTTAGACAAACTTGAAAGAGTGCAATTAAGTGCTTCAAGAATAATTACTGACATTCGTAATAGTTGCCCTACAGATATTGTATTGTACAAGAGTGACCTACCACCACTTTCTCTGGGAAGAAGTCACTGCCTTGCAAAATATTACAACAAGCTCTTTAGCTACAATGATCAGCACAGAACGTCTGCTTACCTTTATTCATGGTATAATAATAAGCGTTTAAAGAAACACAGTTATTTTTCCTTCGCAAAAGAGATGGGTCTACCTTCTGGAGATGTGGAACCACATTCCTTAAAGTCTTATTGGAATTTTAGGTTTGACCCTGATTGAATTCCTTTCCATACTGATCTCTTGGCCAAGGTAAGCAAAATGTCAGAGTTACCTGAATTTACTAAACCAATGGCTCTTAAAACAATTCATAGCATTACATCTTCGGCTCTGAAAATGTACACTGATGACAATAAAGGAGATGGTCGCGTTTCTGGTAGTGGCGTGCACATAGTGACTCCTGAAGAAGCTACTGACATTTTGATTGGAAATCCTGACAACTGTTCTGTATTCTGGTCCGAAATTATTGAAATCTATAACGGCCTTCAATATATCGACAAATCCTCTGAACTTTGCACCTTTCTCATTAGACGAAAGTGGGGGACAAGACTCGCATGAATATCTTAGACTTTTTTTTTCAGGTTCTCTGCAGAACATTCTATAGACTTTCAGTAGGTCCCCTAAAATGTTAGTTTAAATGATAATGATATTGCCGATAACTTAGCTAAGACAGCCTCAGCTGACATATTACATGTTGACGCCACACTAACCTATTTTGAAATCTCCTCTATCAAAATGATGGAGTTGAGTGCACTTTGGAGGGTCTCACCTGCTCACCCTTGGTACTTTGGCAAGAGTCCTGGTTGGTGTCATCGTCTGGATACCTCTAGAAAACAG
>JAPMOR010053829.1:0-28284 GCA_026543865.1 Argiope aurantia
TTGTTGCTGAATTCTGCTAACGTATTTTCATAGCAGCTATTTGTATTTGTATTAGATACTACGTCCAGCAGTTTCTTTTTTTATCTATAAGAATCATACATACACACATTGTCTTTTATGCATACATGGATTAATATCAATCCAGAGATAAAAGAAATTGTTTGCAGTGCAGATAGTCGACTTTCACAATATCTTAGTAGCTCACATATATGACACGATGCTGCTTTATACGGTATTAAAAGATACTATTCATTATTGCGCAAAAGATTGTGCTTTGTTTGCATTTTTGCTTATTCTCCTAAAATCATATATATCTATGATTATATTCTCTTACATGATGTGTCTATTCATCTTTCAGAATTCCCAGATCTCAATTGGGGAAAACAATAAAAATTAAGGTCGACAACTATATTAATAAAATATTATTAAGATCCTAACTCAGATCCTTACTGATTAGATCCTTAAGACCCTTACAGGTTAGATAGAAGATTAAGTAGTTTTAAACAATCTCAGGACGACACAAATCATTTGGCCAAGTGAAATCGGTCGAAAAGTTTATAAAGAAAATGCATACGAGCATTGTTTTTTATGTGTTTAGATTTAGATATAAAAATAGAGGTTATAGTTTTGTAAGCTGAGAATTTTGTTATGGAGTCTAGATCAAATATAATATAATTGAGAGTTATAGCAAAGTTTTACTATCCATTTTACTTCATTAAAGACGAAATTATTTATAACATACCCATAATGACAAAGTGAAAGTGATTAGTTTACATCAAATCATTACTAGAAATCAAATCCTTTAGATGTGTTAAGTCATAGTCTATTCTTTGACAGTACATACAGTACAGTATATGTACTTTGACTGTACAAATGTTTCAAACTCAAAAATAATATCAGATTTTATTGAAAATGTTTTAAATGAAATTAGTGTAGAGAATAAACACATCAAGAAACAAAACAGCAAGTACTAATATTTCTCCTAAGCATATTAAAATATAAAAAGTGAAAAATTAAAAAATAAGTGTCATTTTGTTACCATAATATTTTCAATGTTAGTTTATGAAATCTTTCACAAGAATCAAGAATTATGAATGCCCTTTTGTTTTATCCTTTTCAATTTCTACATCAAAATCTAAAGACATATGAGAAATTTTGTATTAGTACCACTAATCTTTAAAAGAAGTATTAAATATTTATAATTCTAAGAAATATATTTCAAGTCATATTTCTTTCTTTCTTTCTTTTTTCTTTTTTCATTTCTCTGTAGATTTTCTTTCTTTAGAGTTTCGCAGAAACTCTGTTATTTCTGAACTAATATCACCACTTACGACGCATTTCATAAAATCCAGGAATTTTTTTAAAATTTAGTACGTTTTAATATTTAATATCCTTTTGTTTCCTTTATTTCATTTCTCAGTTTATGATTAAATTTCTAATTCTACTAAAGTACAATCAGTGAAAGTGATTATTTTCAATTTTCTTGCCGATGTAATATCGATCAAAATTTAATATTCTTCTTTTGTATACAATTTATTTTCAGTGGATTATCTTCAGGTTTCATTTCAATTCTAATTTCTTCTAAAATAGTCTTGCTGTATGCTGCAAATATTTTTCTATCTCAAAAAATTGGAACAAATCTCAAATTTAGTGCTCCCTTCGGGGGAACACTAAATTCTCTATTCTATCCAAAAAATTTCTATCTCATTTACTATTTCTATCCAAATTTAAATTAAGAAAAAAATTTGGTAAATATTATCTTTCAAGTATAAATCTTCTTATTAATTTAAAAATTCTCAAATATTTGAAATTGTTTATATTTTTTATAAAAGATGAAGCTTGCAATTCTAACATCAGGCGCATCGTACTGTTTTACTAAATAATCAGATGTTGCTTTGAGTTCAGAAATTTAAATATTTGTATATTAATGAGGCATCCACATGAAATAAGGAAAAAAATTTATGCTCTTAAGAAAATCGCATCTTTTGCTCTAAATATCTTTAAAAAAATTAACAAAAAAATATTCTTATGCATAGGAAAAATTATTTAACCATTTTAAATTTGGAAAGTACTTTGAATACTTTTATCTTAAATATTTTTTATCCATGTTTATTAAGTAATTTGTATCTAAACTTAATATTATGGATGTTTATAGCATGTATTTATATACATATAAATAAAACTATTTTAAATTATTGAATATTTAGTGTTCCTAATTTGACGTAAAAAATATATTTGTTTCTTGTACAAACGCAAATTTTGGTGCCATAATGATGCAAATAATACCGTAATTTCATTTTTTTAACTTCACGAACGTAAATACAGTTACATGTCATCTTATTTGGATTTTAAACTCAAAGAGAAGACTATTTTTCCAAACGCTATCTTTTCATTAGTCTATTGATTAAGACTATTATATTTTCCTTAATATGTCATTATTATTATATTCTTGATTAAAGGAATATCTTATATTTTTTCTCTTTCAAAATAGATTCAATTGCAAAATTTGAATATTTATATAATTTTAACAATGTATTTTTGGACTCAATTAGGTCTAAAATGTGAATGTGAATGCAATATTGGTCTGAGTGTCCGAAAAAGTGAGAAGTGCAGATTTAATCTGTGTAGGTACATCTATCAGTCAGACTGCATGCTTTATATTTAAAGATGTCTTAATCTTTCATATATAATGAGTTAATTACTTAAAATACAAATGTTTTGGTTGTATTCTTCTATTTCTACAATGTTAGAAGAAGAATCTCCTTGATTTCTTGTAAATCATTATTATTTCAACTATTTAAAGAACATCCTAAGGCAAGAAAAATAACCTTTAATCGCATTAAATTTGCATAACCACTAAAAAGGTTTCCAAAGAAAGATATATCATCAAATTAAATTCATATTCTGTAAAATAATTGGACTTTATAATTTTTAGTAAATGTATGAAGAAAAATATATATGAATTTATCGGAACTGAAATTTTTGATAACATTGTCTCTATGACTTTTCTCTTAGAAAATACAAATTTAAAACAGCCCGAATCCATAACAAACTGATCTCAAGAGAAACTTAAATGAAACTTGAACCATTTGGGAAACCGAGAATTTTACGAAGGCTTAATTATGAGTTTAATATAAGTTGATCAAAATGTGGACGTCTATGTAAAATTTATAAATTAAAATCAATACCTTCAAGGGATTACTTTATTTTTCCTACAAAGCTTCCTTACTTTTTTTGCTGTTTTGTGTTCCCGCAGAACAAGGAAATGTTTAAGAATTCCAATAAATCTATACGGAAAATAAAAAATAATAATAATAATAATTGTACAGATCATCGCTGCTTTCGACAATTTTCAAAGCATTTCACGAAAGTTTAGATTCAATGAAAGACAATTTTATATCATGTGGTAACCTTAAATTCCTGAATAGGGTTGATTCAGCATAAAATTGTGCAATTTGTCATCCAGTATTGATTTATTTCCAACCATGCGGTATAACATTCATAAATTCCTTTTGTTTTTCGACCGAAGGACCCTCTGCGTCACCGAAATTACCCTTCTTTGTGGGAACGCCCCAAACAATGTCGGTGCCACGGCGAGATTGGGTTCATCACTCAGTTTTCCACCTAAGGTTTCCATCAAGATAAAAGCTTTGGAACATTTTGTCCACGCACTGATATCTACGAATCTATAACTTTTCAATTACAATTTAAAAAACATTATCAAAATGAAGTGGACTTATTTACAGTGTTGAATGTGATTTATTTTCCCATAAAGCCAGGTAATATAAAATATAAAAATAATAAGGTTGTGTTGCAAATGCACAATCTTCCTTAGCAATAAAATTTGTTATTACTAAAAACAATCGAATTTATGTCACAGAAATTCTGAAAGAATGAGAAATGCTCATTTTTGTGTGGTATGTGGTTGCATTCGATTGAAATGTTTGAAGGACTTTATGAAATATTCAAGGATTTATTACAATTTTTGAAAATAAATGGACTAAAAAATTACTTATGAAAACACATATAATGGTTAAAAAGAGAAAGTATTTTCGAAATTAATTTTTTTGTGTATGTGTGTCTCTAAAATCGGATATAAAAAGGAAAAAATCTAATTTATAAATTTACCAATGAGTTTATCCTAAATTTCCAGATAAAAAAATAATACCATGCTCCTGAACTTATTCTTTATTCCTCTTTTTATTACAATACAGCCCGAACTCGTAGCTTCTAGCATTCTCTGTTAGTTGAATTAGTATTCGCGGAAAAAATATTTTAAAACAATGATATTAAAGACTACATTTAATACAATATGTCAAAACAACAATTATACAAGACGTAATACATTTATAAATATGGGTTTGTGCAGTTATGGAGTTGTGGAGTTTTATATGAGTTTGTGGAGTTTGATTTACAGTTAAATTTATTTATAGAATTGCTTGATTGAAATGACCAAAGAAATAAATTATTTCGTTTTGGACTCTGGTGAAAGCAGATCTTTGTTATCGTTCAAAAATGTACAATTTTGGTCTTGATTTTATTTTTCATCGCGCTTCTCCACGAAATTGTTTTGAGGTACTGGTTTCATTTGTTAAGATAAAAAAACGTGGGGAGAAGGCTCCTAGCTGGGAGGTCTACTTCTCCACAGCCTTTGCAATCCTTCATTTAGAATAGCTGGACAATAACGGTCTGTTCCAAAGATTAAAGTTCCAACTTTCTGGTTTGATTTAGTGAATATTTCTTACAGTCCAATCTTTGTTCCTTTTTTCTTGGATCTCTGAGGACAAGAGTTTTCGAGTGTACATTTTATGGAAGAAGATGCAGATATGACCGAAATGTGAAAAATGGCATTAAATAGTTTGTTATGGAAATAGAGAAAATAATCTAATTTCTCAAATAATGAACATAAAAACAAATTAAAAAGGGTTTTTGAAAGAAAACGACAAAAATAGCCATAATTCTAGTTTATAATAGCTTAATCCAACCTGCAGTAAGGATATAGAAATCTTTTTTATTTCATCGCGAATAGCTCCATTTTCTGAAAGGAATTATGTGGCACATATAAAACTACAAATAATAATTATAATTTTTTAAAAGTAGTAAGGTAAATAAGGTAAGGTAAGGTACTAATACGAGGCAATCTATATTTACAACTCTACAAAATTTAAGGATTTTATTAAAATTTCCTTATTTCATGTTTATAAAGATATTGTAACGTAGGTACTTTAGTGTGGAATGCAATGACACATACAGGAAGTAATGCTAAACCAATTTATTAACTTAACTCTGAACTCAGAACCCCGTGACTGAGAGATCTTCGGCTTTTATATCAGCAGGGAAAGTTCCAGAATACTTTTCTGAAGACAGTAAGAAAAATCCAGAGCACTTATATGGCAAACTAAAGAAAGGTCCAAAATCTTTTGGAATACGAAATAAAGGAGAAATAAAGAAAATCAAAGAAAAATATTTACACAAATTTTGAATCTTACTTGCATTGAGCGGGATTCGAACTCGTGATCTCTTGATTACGAGAGCAGTGAGTTGATTGCTACTTTTCAATGCGGCACTATAATAGTGTTTTTTCTTTCTTTCTTTCTTTCTTTTTCTTTTTTGCTCGAATAGAGGAAGTATCGCAATCCCTAAAACTTCAAATTTGAACGTATCTCCAAGTTTCAGATTTTCTTGAGTAAAACACACACGCACACATTTCGGCCATTATATATGAACCAGATAACTCATGAAAAGCTTTGAGTAAGACATATTAAATTTCACATATGAACTTATTACCTAATTTGTAGATTTCTATGAAATTCTGAATAAAATTCATTCATGTTCGGGCCATTCCGAGATTCATTCATTCAATCCACTGTCTATATATGTTGTTTAAGTATTATTGAACTAGATAAATATAAAAAACAAACCAGCTATGTAGAAAAATTTAATGCATATATTTAGCCTCTAAAATATAGATACGTATCACTTTTTTGGCCCAAACTGTTTAATAGTTGAACATCTGTTTGTCATGCATGCATATAAACGCAAATAAACAAAACATAATGATTTATATCAATGAAATGCAGTACACTATCTTATGACAAAATTTCAAGTTCAAAATCAATTTAAGATTCCAAACTTTGAACAAAAGGTCGCCTAAAATACATATCCACACGATAAATTCAATAAAATATGTGCAATACGCTAGATTAACGCCAAAGATCTATATTTCATAACTATCATTCACCAAAGCTACGGAAGGCATTTGCGTTCTTTCCTAAAGTCCATAGTTTTATGTGGAACTATTGACATTTCACTTTTATTTATGTTTATTTTTATTAAGTGTTTTGAACCTTGCAATAGTTTTCCTAATTTGTTGTATGTTTGCATAATTTGTATAGAATCGAAATTTAATTAAAAGAGTTAATTGACTGATAATTAAATTCTAAATACTGTAAAATATTCTGCTACCATCTAGATTACATGAGAGTATGAAATACCATGATTATAGATGCTGATGTAATCTATTATTTAAAAATCGTGTTCTAGTCACTCAGGTTTATCCCTAATCTTTTGTTTTAAAACTATACATCAGCTCACGTTAATTTTAGTAGGTTTTTTTAATTCTCTAACAACTATTGAATTAATTGTGATTTTGCTTTGTCACGTGTAACTCGAATGAAATTAAATAATTTTAAAGAATTTGTTGCAGAAAAATTATTATTGAAATCATTTAATTCCCTTTAGCAAAAATTTGAAAATGGTTCAAAAAGTTGGAATATAAAAAGTAAGCGAATTGAGCTTAAAAGTACTCTTTTGAAACAACTGAAGAGTACGTATAATTTCTTAGTTAAAAACATAAATTATTATCGGAAAATTATTAAGAATAAAAAAATAAAAAATAAATAAATAAACATTTCCGATCTTTTTTCCCCTTGCATTTGAACACCTGTGCGATTCATGCAAAGAAATTAAAAAATTGTCCTCGCTTAGCAAAAATGATTACTTTCACAGCTAATATACCCTAAAAGATTAATTAATGATAATAATTTAATATTGTCATAAGCTTAATTTCATTTGAAATACTAGAATACATTATTTTTTTGAAAAAAAATATTAATAAGAAATTAATTAAAATGCTAAACAATAAGGAAGTTTTTAATTAAAATTTTTCATTAATGCATTTCAAAACAATATCTTAATCTGCGAATTCTGAAATTGTAAGTATTTTCGAAGCAAATTCTTCATATAAATCATATGAATTCATGTTTTCCTATACTTATGAATTCTATTCCATAGAAAATCTCAATTATGTTAAGCGTTCTTTAAATAAATATATACATGTAGCATAATGATTAATTGCATTAATAATAAATTTTGAAGAGAAGATAAAAGTGTGTTTAAAAACATCTCTTTGAAAGCAGTTTTAGAATTCTATAGGTGAAATTAATTCGGTATCCCCGTTTCTCTCAAACTAATTGCTTTGAATAATTCATGGCTTATCATCTTTTTCAACGCAGGATTTTGCAATTACTTTAATTAACTAAATAGGCTCGAATACTTTACAGCTTTCAAATTAGCACATTCTTTATTCATAATTCTAAGTGTGGCAACGTGATGAAGGAGAATGTAATGTTTTTGTTAGCAAGAAATATTTTCATAATAATGCATGTTTAAAATTTATTATGCTATTTGAATAGAAAATTAGTGAATATTAGTAAAATCAATTGATCCATTTTTCATGAAAGTTGTACACATCATTTACTGTAAATTTAACCATATATAGTAGATAGCTTAACTAAAATCAATTCACTATAAACATAGATAGTTGATATATGGTTGATAATTTATTTCTATTGTATTAGTCTAAACGTGCAAAAGTAAAAGTTTATTATTCATAAATTAGGGATAAAGAATTTTTAAGAAATCAGTCATTTTCTTATGCATTTGAATATATGTTAGATTTTTAAAGGCACAATACTTAATTTCCTTTTAACTTTGGATTTATATAAAAACTTGCGTCCTTTAACAAGGAAGTTCACCATAAATATTGATATTCCAGATTGTTTAATTCCATTATATTTATTTAAAAAATATGTTTATTTAAGATTTTTATTTTGTCATTTGAGCAGGTTCAAAAGATACGAATTAAATTGAATGAGTAATGAGCATAAATTACTTAGCTTGCAAATGAGTAATTGTAATACCACATTATGAACCAAGTGAAAGTTCTACCTTAAAATGAATATTCAAGGAAAATAATTGTTTTAACATTGGCACATGTAAGTGGTTAAATGGTTTGATGTAATGATGTAAAAGATGATGTAGTTTAAATTTCTTCAAGACATTAAACATATTATTACAACTTATTTTTCGAATTAAATCTTCAAAACTTATTAAAATTTTAGATAATAACTGCAAGAAAACAAAAATTGGTATTGGTTTTAGAAGAATAAAAAAACCTAATTAAATTGTGAAAATGATTTAGAAAACAATTTGATGGGATATTGTGATATTTCTCTCTTTTATCGTTTTAATGATCAATTTTTTTCAATCGAAATGGAATATTGCAAATATGTGGAATATATTCCTTTTCACGTACTTTGAGCCTCCTTCCGGAAATATGTACAACAGGTTTTGAAAAATCCATTACCAACTGATTTAACCCTACCGTAATTCTTCAGATTAAATTTTAGTTTTAATACATCAATACGAATTTACTTTTAGGAATTTTACAAATGGGTGCCATTCATATTCCAAATGAGATTTTATAAGAAAATCAGTTTCTCCCACATTTTAGACACAAAATAAGTTTAACGATCTTTTTATTTTATTTTCGTATTTTCCTTTTCCCTACATTTTTCCTCTTCTATATACTAGTCCCCTCAGGTGACCAACTGGTTATGAAGATGTATTGGTTATATTTGGTTTCAAATAAGTCTTTTTCATTATTTCATGTTTCTGATTCCTCCAAACTGTCTGATGTAAAATGTCGTGTTGTATTAAATGTCTTAGTTAAGATCTTTTTTATAAATTTCTAAATTTCTAATTAATTTTATATCTTTCTAATTTAAAATTTTTATAAATTTCTAATTTCTAAAATAATTTTATGTTTCATTATCACAACATAATAGCGGTTAACCATAAATTTCCTCCTTTGTTTTCTCAATGATAATCATTCAAATTATTCCGGAAACCTAGAAGCGTTAAAGGTTGAATCCATAGTGAAATAATTTATAACGCAAATAATCTTGTGTCATATTTGAAATTTCATAAAATAGTTATCTCTGAAATTGACGCAATACTATTTCCTATTTTTAAGAATATAAAATGATCAGCTATCATTTCTAAATCTTATCATATATATATAAGTTATTCATCACAATCTTCATTAAGAAAAAGTTGATATTAAGGTTAAACAATGTACAAAAATCTCTTTATCTTGTTTTACTAAAACTCTGTCATCAGTTATTTGTTTTATGTCTCCAGAATACTCCACAAACTCCTGATAAAACTTTTTCTTTGTCTTGGCATTTGAAGAAATATTTTTTTCTAAGCATTCTATGGTATAGAATCCCCGAAATAGTTCTACAAAGTTCAATGCGATGTTTTCTTTTAAGGTTAAGACATCAGAGACACAAAAACACAATAAATAATAACTTGTTTATTTTATAAAAATGTATAAAGTATCACATTTTACTTCATCGATCAAATGGGACAAACTTTAAATTATAATTTCGATTTAATATAATATAACCTGGGAAATTGCATTACCCTCATAGACAAGCGACATTTTATTTTTATGAACGTCTGTGTTTGCCAACCTAATATCGGACCTTTTGACCTTTTGATTTTATTGTAAGATAATCATAAGAATAGTTAGTCAGTGAACTATTATTAAATAATAATGTAATTACCTACTGGAAGTTCCCTATTGGATTATTTTAAATTAACTGAGTATTAAAATTCGGAAAGTTAGGTAACATAATAAAATGTGTTTTTACTACTTTCTCTTGAAGCGTATTATATTGAAATTCGTGAGTAACATGAATGTTGTATGTATTTTCTAACTAAACCTTTCGTTTTTATATCATGCATATATGACTTTTATTTAAAGTCAGAGGGATCCAAGTTTAAAATACTGGTCATTGCTATGTGATAAAACTTCATTACTGAGAAATATGTATAAGATTTTTCATGAGATTTTTTAAATTTCTTTTAGCTAAAGAAATAATAACTAGATAAAAAAAGGTGGTTTTTTTCATAAGTATGTCCCTTTAATTATAAAATTAGGATAGCAGATTCGGACTCATAATAATTATAAATGACACAGTTAAAATATATTACTTTCGCATTATTTCGCAAAAAATGGAACCAATTATAAAAATTTATAAAAAAAATAAGTAACTAAGGAAATATTTATTATCTCTATATATAATAGAGATTGAGTGTGTGTTTTGTAACATAAACTTGCTGAATATGATGCAAATGAACTCTGTAAACTGGAAATGTGTATATCGCCGATATTTTTTCTCATTATGATTAAAATTTTAATTAAGTTATTTAGGTAGATTTTGGGGCTTTTATACGATAATGCCCAAAAGTATAAGAATGAAAATATGATTTTTACACTATTCTAAACTAATGTTTTCTATCATTTAAGTATTATCATTGAGTAATTATTTTCAGAATTTTTATAATTCCTTAGAAATATCTTCTTACATAATTCTCAACAGTACACTTTATAGTTGTTGATATGAAATAAAATCTGCTTTACTTATTTCGTCAAATATTAAATTATCTGATCTTCTTCCTTTGTCGAAACTTTAAAAAATAATTATGTTAATTATATATTCGAAATAAGAGAGCAAAATTCTGTTATTTCAAACGACAATGTGGAAATATAAAATTGGGTACACCTGGTATTTGTCTTTTTGTTGGACCATAGATGTAATAGAAATAAACACCAATTGGTAAATTCCTGCACTAAATAATCATAATAGTTGTAAGTATGATTGCGAATAAATATGATTTAAAAAGTCAAAATAATACGAATTTAAAATGCATCGCAATAAGATTCGTAAAATATTCTGCGACTGGAATCATGATCATCAAGTTACAAACAAACGAATTGACTAAAATTAAGATTGGCTGACACCCAGCTAGTTATAAGACGGCCAGTAAAACAACGCACGCGCAGAAAGAGACTAATTTATGTTTGCCACAATTTCATAAGATAGAATCAGGCATTCCATGCTTGGCATGTAAATTGCCGTTTTGGCTTCCCTTCATTTTTCTTTTTCAATGCGTGCCGTATTGAAATGATGATTGTACAATGTAAAATAAAATTAACATTGTAAAATAAAAAAATCAACATAATAAAATTTAGAAAACTATAGAAAAAAATGGCAAATAAAATGAAAAAACGTAACTCGCATCAGAAAAAACAATGAGCAAAAAACGTCGAAATTAATCTGTATCTATACTTATAATAAAGCTGAATATGTTCGTGGCTCTATAGGCTGTACCATTTAACTTACAGCTTACACCAAATTTGGCGCAAATATACCTAGGAGGCCGGTAATGTGCACATTGGAACCCTTTTTTGAATTTTTAATTAGAATTTTAATTAATTAAAAATTAAGAGAAATTAAGGCATTTTTTCGTGATAACTTCCGAAAACATCATCGCATAAAAAGGGTTTTAATATTAAGTTACAGTTCAAAAAATAATTTTTTTAATGAAACTAATATTTTTACGAATAAATTTCTATTTTTAATGAATTTTTAAATAATAATTTTAATCATATTTTCTATCGCTTATTTTGCACAAAATAAAAATAAAATGTAAGTTGCCCGAGCACATTACGCGTGCATTGTAAAAAAAATTAGTTTTGATCAACGTGTTCCCATCCAATTGACAAAAGCTGAAATTAAAAAAATAAGTTAAATATTGCTGCAAACTAAACCGAGAAAAGTTTAATTTTCAGCACAAGTCTATATGAAATGGAATAAATCTGAAATGTGATATTTTATTAAAGAAATGAATGCAAGAAAAGGGTTTCTGTGGTGCTTAAAACTACTATATAATTAATTCAGTTTTATTTAAAGTATACATAGTTTACTATATACAGGTTATCTATTCTGATATGTCTATCGAAGCTAATAAGAAATGAACTATTACCATGAAATTATTTCTTCGCAACTGATTTTGAATTTGTATATTTTTCCTATTTTTCATGCTTTACCCACTTTTTTTTCCTCCTCTTCTCATACTAAAAATAAAAATAATAATAAAACATGTTGAATATTTTGTCAACATATCAGATAAAGCTACTGAAGTGAAAATTCATTTGAAAAAGGTATTTTGAATAAAATCGTTGAATCTTTAATGTGCAAATAACTAAACCTAAAAAGTTTAACTGCTTCTCAAATTTGGTACTGATCTTAAAGAAAAAAATAATTTATATTTATATCTAAATCTAACTCCTAATAAATATGAATGCGTGTGTCTATGTTGGCGCTTTACAGGTCAGACCGTTCTAACTACAGCTACCGGATTTGGGATATGTATACTTTAGAAGTTAGGAATGTGCACTTCGGAGGGATCTTTTTGAATTTTGAATTATCATTTAAATTAATTAAAAGTGAAACGAAATCTCTGCGTTTTTTCACGTTGACTATCGAAACTATTATTGCACAATATTACTTTTTACACCAAGATGAAGTTTAAAAAATTGTTTTTTATTGACACCAATGTTTTAGCTTATAAATTATATGAAGAAAAAAGAACTGCTTTTATCAACAAGTAATCATCACATTGACAAAAGTTTAAATTAAAAAATAAATGAAATATTATTGCAAATCTAGAAAAGTGCAATTTTTAGCACGTGTCTGTATGAAATGAAATGAATTAGAAATATAATGTTTCCTAAAAAATAAATGCAAGACAAAGTTTTCTATGATCTTTTACAATATCTACATTATTTATTCAATAAATTAGCTTTATTTAAGACACACGTGATTTAATAAATACCCTTTCAATTCAGGTCCCAATGGCTAATTTATAATCCTTTAATAAGGGAAATAATGTGTTTAAACGGTCTAAATGAGGTAAATAATTATATTTCATATAAAGTGAGTCAATCAATATTATAATAAATTACGAATGTTTAAGAATGTCTTTTATCTGGAAGCTCTAATATTTCAAATAAAAAGAGTTGCACTCCAATCAACAAAATCAGTCACTAAAACCGACTGATTTATGAAAATTTGAATATCACTATTCAATTAAAACGGGCGATTTTAGATCACTTCGTCAATCGTTTAAAAGATGTTACCACAATTACTGCCCAGGGTTTCTCAAGACTGATTGGCCTAAGATTATGAAAATAATGATTGTTCTAAGATATTTATTCAAAACTTCATAAATCGTTCATATTTATAACAGAAGATAGAAAGGTTCATTTATTTATTTAAGAGTTGAAGTGTCAAAAATATTTCGCAAAATGTGATTCCTTAAGATCAAAGGATTGTAAAAAATTTAGACTTCATAATTTTTTGAAGTATATTAATAGACAGAAGAAAAAAATATTGCAATTTACATCAATTCAGTTGGTTTGAAAGTACAACTAAAAGTTGAATTTTATAATGGATTTGAAAACTTTTGTTGAAAAATTCTTGAGATATTACTTAAATTATGAAGTTTATTCTGTAGGGCACATGAGATGTAAATGCTGAACGACTCGGTTTTCACTACTCAAATTTTCACTACTTTAATTGTAATTTAATCATTTCCACTTTAAATTAAAGATGAAATTTTGTGGGATTCGTCAGAAAATTAGAGAGATGCATAATACATTATGGCTTTAGGCATTTAAAATGTTATGATAGAATTAAATGATTATCAGAATTTGAGGCTTAAAACATTTTGATGAAGAACCTATTAAAAGGCAAGTTACATAAAATATTTAGGTGAAAATTTTAAAGAGCATTAAGATTGGCGAACCGGTTGGTCGCCAAAGGTGGCTAGTCTTTGATAAGTGATCAATTGTTACATGCCAAAAAAAAAACCCGCCAAATTTTACAAACGTATACTCAATGAGAAAAAAAATACAATACAATGGCATGTTGTTGTCCATTCAGGACAAGAACATGCCATGGACCGAACAGCATTTTACAGCCTTTCTAAGCATGCGCTGCCTATTGACAGTGTTATACTTGGCCTAGTATAAATCCACTTTAAACTGAAATAATATTTTAGTGGAACCATTTTTTTACTAATAGTGGCTAGTAAAAATATAAGAAATCAATACTGAAAGTCTTATAATCGATTATTGAAAATTAATGAAATGTTAATGAATGAATGCACTTTAGTGGATATTTCCAAAATGAATTCTTGAAATTTTCACAATTTTTAAATTTTAAAACCAGTAGGAATGAAATCTCCGAATCTTTCTCGCATATTCCCCTATAAGGGTTTTTTCTTTAAAAATTGAGCATAAAACTATGAACCTTGTGTCAGGCGGCTATAACCATTCACAGAATTGGTGAACGTTAGACACGAAATATAGATTTTTGTCAAAAGTCTAGCAATTATACTAAATCCATTCTAATGATATATTTTTTACTGGGGAATTGAAACCGCAATTCGACGTTGTAATCACAAGATAATATACTGAATTTTATTGATTTAAGTCATTACGTTTATGAGTCATTGTATGCATGCAAAAATACAGACGATCAAAAATTCGATGAATTTCGTTCAAAATTTGAAAGTATTTTATTTTAGATGCAAAAATAAGTTTTAATTCAATATTTTATGAATGAATTTTATTTAAATAAATATTTTACATGCTAAACATGTGTATCATATTTTATCTATCTATTTCTCTGAATTTTGTAGCTATTGCTCTCAATTAAAGACAAGAAATTTCTAGCAATGGAACAGAAATCTGTGTTGATCAAACTTTGACAGAAATCTACATACAGTGGTGGCCAAAATTGTGAACACTTTTGAAAATTTTTAAGTTTTCTAAATTTGTATGCTTATATAAAATGTAACGTTTCACAAAATGCAAACTTTTATATATCATTTTAAAGAGAATTTAATGCTGATTTCAATACAAAAAGCAAAATTGAAATATTTACAATACAAAAAAGTTGAGCGGCAATGATTATCGAGATACATTAGATGTTGATGACTGCAGTGAATTATCGGTACTTGAACCGCAATTATCGGTATATGAACCGCAATTATTATACCGTGAATTATAGGTAAAGGATAGCCTTTATTTTTTATTACAGCTTCACACTGATGTTTTATTGAGCTGAGAAGAGGTTTAAGCTCTTCCTTCGTTATTGCATGATGCCACGAAATAATTATAGTCTCAATTAATTCTCTTTTATTTGAGCATTCTTGGAGACAGTCATTTTATTCTTCTATCATCAACAGATGCGGTGCACCTTTTTCAACCATTTCCTACTTTGTTTTTAATTGAATTTGTCTACTGATATAGTAAACAAAACTTTCGGACTCCAGATGTAGTCATTGATCCACCCACCTGTCTTGCAATTTCGGTATAGGAAATACCACTTTCTTGTAATACAATAATCTTAGTTCTCTTTCTAGGTGACCAATATATACTTTTATTTGATGTCATTGCTTCTTAACTAAATATTAGAAATATTTACAAAAATTCAAACTATATATTAAAAAGTTTAACAAAATTTCTAACTTGCAATTTGATTGCATAAAAAACAGTCTTCCTTCTACAGAAAAAAGCGCACTAATGACTTGTTCCAACTTTAAACATGATGTCAGCTTCTGCTAGCAATTATTAACATTTGATTGGTTCCCGGAACAAAAGCAGTGATTTTCAAAATTTGAATTCTGCCTTTTGTATTGAAATTAGCATTAAATTTTCTTTAAAATGATATACAAGAGTTGGCATTTTGTGAAATGTAACATTTTCTAGAAGTATACAAAGTTAAAAAACATAACGATTTTCAAAAGTGTCCACAATTTTGGCTACCACTATATTTGTTCATTATTCCATTCCAAATTTCAGTGGTCTAGCTCAAAATGTTTTTCAGATATCGTATGCGTAGACAGGTAAACAGATATAATGTCAAAAAAGACGTTTTTCTATCTCATTGGTATCAGAAACGAGAATATCCGTTAACATCTGAAATTTGTCGATTATTGCTCTACTTTCTCTGTACTTCGAATACGAAGAAATAAAATTCAAGCATAAAAACAAGAATGCAATTGCCATCGCTAATCTATTAAAATGATCACATATTTCTTATTTATGTATTATAAACAAAAATTATTATTTCCTCTTAAAATTTACAAATATGTCATGAAAAGCATTCGCTCTAACGATAATTCATCGTTGATGGAGAAACATATTTATTCAAAGGAACAAAAAATATATTTTTGATATTTACCACCTAAACAATAAAGGAAAAATAAATTTATTTATTTTAAAAAATACAAAAAATTATAAAAACTAGTTAATAATAATAAAAAAGATTCAGAGAAATCAACATTTCTCCTTGGGAATTTACATGCTGAGTTTTGTTGCTTTCACACATCGACAAATCTTGATTATTAAGATTCACTATGTTTTTCTGATAGTAATTTCACGTGCATTATAAACAAGAAAGATTAGATAAAAATATTGAAGTCATTTCGATGAGTATTTAAGGAGGAAATAGGTGAATAAGAGATAATTTGTTTCATCTCAGAATAAATAATAATTTTTTATTCTTTTATTTTGAAATAGTTCTTTGTTACGTTCACATTTTTCCCTCAGCACTCTTTGTAACGAATATTGTAGACAATAATAACACAAAATAACCTTATCTTCTGCATTTTGAAACTTCTTCTGAATAGATGACTCTCATGATTATTGCAAAATCACTAAGAACATAATTATATATGATATAGTATAACATATAATTACATATTGATTTACATATGAGAAAAATAATTAAATTTTAAATTAAATTAATTGCATAAAAATAAAAATTACATTTCACATAGCTGAAGGAATAAATTTTCGGGTTATATCTTATTTTTACATCCCATGTGAAATAATTTAAAATTGCAGGAATATAATGTATTCATTTTTGTAATAAAGTAATTCCGAAAATGAAAAAATTAATTTCCCAATCTCAGATATTGTATCGATTTTTCAGGTTTCAGTTCTGGTAGACAAAGCATAAAAAAAAATTAATAATTGCAAAAAAAAAAAACTGAAATTGAGACTTTCTCGATTTTTTACATTTCAGAACTTCCCCCATCCGAAAAACCTTTATGGAACTACGTCTGCCTGTGTGTAAACACGATGATTGAAAAACGCTTTGCGTTAGATTAATGAAATTTGGTGTATAGACTTAACTCTTCATTTACAAATTTCTATTACATTTTGCACTAAATGCTTTGACTCGTCACGTCCTTTCATTTAAGCCTGAAATATGCGTAAAAAATATTTAAGAATTTCGATAAAAACTTTAAATTAATTTCAGTATGTATCAATTCTTTGAGAGTTTCATCTTTCAAAGCTATGTTTATATACTCTATCACAAATGAAGACTTATCAAAGCTTATATTAAGTAGACTAGAGAAACATAATATTTCATTTAAAAGCTTTAAAAAAATTTTCCCATTTTTCAATTATCTTTCTAAATTCCCGAATTTCCCTGTTTCACATTCCCTATTGTCTCAATTGCTGAGTCGTCTGATTCATTACATTGCCCAAGTAAAAATTCAGAAATTATGTTCAATTATGGATTAATTTCAAACCTACACAAATATATTTTTGAATACATGCTCATTTCAATAAGCCATATATGTAATCACGGAACCTTCACCTTTGAGAATTACTCTAATGAAAATTCGCCCGAGATTCATACTCCTCGGCCTTCAGAAATCCAGATGTCGGCAATATGTATAAAAGAAGTTTGGTATTATACTCGAGCTAACATTTGAGTTTAAAGTTGAAGATTATTATTTTTTTCTTAAACTACGATTTAATATAGAATACTGCTTTTCAAATAAGTTATGGAGTACAGGAAACTCAATCAACAAACTTTTCTTTTCATTTAATTATGTCTATACATGTATATTTAATGTTTGGTATATATGTCATCTAAAAGCACACTCCCAAGAATTGTTATGGTTAGAAATAATAGAGAATGTGAGGCTACACTTTCGCCACAGAATATCCCCGAACTTGGAATCTCTATGATTCCCTCTCGTTTGAAAGGATATACGTGGGAGTATTTATTAAGATAAAAGAAATACACATAAAAAGACATAAAATATCAATATACACATACAAAGACATAAAATATCATCAATACACATAAAAAGTAACTATATACAATATTATAATGATGAAGGAGGTGTTCGGTGGGGAGCATGAGTAGATGAAATCTATTGAAGTTAATGTATTCTGGAGAAGAGCTTGGTTGAGAAATGAAACGAAAATTTATACTGGGCTTGGGTCTGGAGAAATCTGTTCCTCGTTCTCTTGTAGGAACCAAACAAGATTTCTAATTTTAACCTTGGACATCTTGTTTCTCATAATGTTGATCCACCAGATATTTTCTAGGTCGTGGGTGGGTTTTTTGAGATGAAAAGATGTGGTGAGAGGACAGCTAGTGGCATAATGAAGGGGATCGCCTACTTCGCCGCAGCCACATGATCAGATCCTTTAATATGGAATCTCTTGAAATATGAAGGGAAAGGGCCATTGCCAGTTGCAAAGATAATGTCAAGCCTATTCCAAGATGATGGGTTAAAGGACACTTTCGAGATGATTAGATGGATGTTTCTGCCAGTTGAGCCATTATCTTATGCTTCTTGCCATCTTTGTAGGCTCAATTCATTTACAATACTTTTCAGATGTCTTCTAGGAGCTGGGTATTGAACGGGCGTACCTGCAGAAATGGCCTGTTTGGCTAGGAAATCTGCAACCTCGTTTCTGTTGTGGCCTACATGTGCTTTCACCCATCCTAACTTGATAGAAGTTTGGTGGAGCAGAATGGCTTGAATTTCCTGAACAATTGGACTTGAGGTGGAGAATGAACTGATCGCTTTTAAGCTGGACTCGCTATCACTCCATATTTTAGCGTTATGATCGTATTTGCTAGCCCATTTACATGCTACCTTAATGGCCAGCAGCTCTGATTGAAAGACAGAATTCTTTTCGTTCAGTTTGCCGAGCCACTGATGAGTAATTTGTTGTTTTGGAATACGCAGTAGGCAAAGTCGGTTTTTCCCTCGATTTTGGACCCATCTGTAAAAATATCCGTCTTGTTTGTAGGTTGGAATTCTTGTTTGAGGGAAATTATGTCCTCAAGAAGAAAGTTTGAGGGGGAAGATTTTTGTGTGAGAGCATTTCATCTCGAAGTTCTCAGGATGGAATATTATATTCTGAAAATGGATAGGTAATTGAAGACGACTTACTCTTACATAGGTTGCTTCTGCTTGCGCTTTGATGTGAAGTGGAAGAATTCCTTCGATAACTTGCAGTGCTGTTCGGAATGTTCCAGAAATACTCAGAAGAAATTTTCTCTGTATTGAGATTAGGATTCATTGTTGTCGGGATGAGAGAGGATAGGTCCAAGCTGATGATCCATGTAGGATCATTCTCTCGGCAACGGTGAAGTAGAGATGAGATTTTTCAGACCCCATGTGGAGCCAGCAATTCTGCTGAGATTTTGGTATAAGAGAGTCGCCTTCGTTTTGGTGTTAAGGAGGTGAGGAATCCAGTTAAGCTTATTGTCGATGGTAACACAGAGATATTTTAAAGATTGTTGCCTTTTTATTGTAACGTTATTCCATTTAATTGTTGGCCCGTTGACTAATTTGCTTATCAAGATATTACATGATTTTTCTACGGAGATTTGAAGGTGATGCTTGTCGGTCCAGCACTTGAAGATTGAGAGAGCATCCTGGGCGACTGATTTCAATTTTGCTCTTGTTGATTCGGCATGTGAGGCTACACTGGATGTCCTTCGCTTCATCTGATAAACATTTAAGAAAATTCCTTTCAAATAAAGAATTAGCGAATCGGTAGTCTACTAATTACACCCCGGAAGCAGGACGGTTGAGCTCCAGAATTTCAAACACTATTTCAATATATAACTACCTGCACATTAGCACTTTCAATAGTAAGATATAAACTCAAGCATCCTCTTCATTATTTGACCATTGTTCGAAATCCGATGTCCAATCATAGCTTCAGATGTTAGTATAATTAAACCTCAAAAGGCATCCGCGTGTTTTTAGAGCGGTAAATGAATCCCCAGTAACACAATACAATATCAATTGAAACTATAAACAAATATACAAAATTTATCGAATTTATTTTAAAGAGCGATTTATGTAGACTTTCTGAAGCTATAATTCATTCCTACGCTTTATAACTTAATTGCTTTAAAAGATAAACATTTAGTGATCAAATGAGGAATAATTTATAATAACATAAAATTTTAAATAATTAATGATTTTTTTTTACATAAAAGTAGTATTTCTAATTAACCAAGAGTTTTGTCATTCAGGAAATACTTTTTCAAATAATAACTTTTGTCCTTTAAAATGATGAAACAGAAATTTGATCTCGCATAATTAGCTTAGACAAACAGATAAACGAAAACAGATCTCATTATTTATATAAATTTAAATGCTTTTATTATATTTAATTCAGCGCATTGTTTAATCCTCTATTTCAAAACTATAAATTTTTGTCTAACGAATTAGTGAAAATAAATTTGAGTAGTTCAATTTCAAGAATTTTAGTCAAGTTAATGAAATTCTTTTAATTCAATTAAATTTTTTAGTTCATTTCATACCGTGATTTTTAAACTGACGACGAAACTATTTTATTTAAACACTGAATTAGAGAATTGAATAAAATGAGCAAATATCAAGGAACTTTTCAGACTACGGAAGACTTAACTTTTGAAACTAACTGTTGTCACATAAATTTGAACAAGTTAATAAATTTAAGTGAAGTAATATCGGAATACCTTTAGGACCACAATAAGAAAGTTTTGGAACTCTCAAGAGAGTAAAGCCAAGCTTTCAGAAAATTGACTTCATTTTGACTATAGTCATATTTTATAACTGAGGAACTGCTTTAAGTTTATGATGCCTTAAAAGTTCCTTTTATTCTCTTTCTGTGAATTTAAGCTTTCTTTAAAGCTTTGTTTTGAATGAATTTGACAATATCCGAATGAAATACGAGAAACGAATTCTAAAATACACTTTCAGATTACGAACATTGTTTCACAGAAAATGCCGTACATTTTTGAGTTTAGTATATTTCCATCTTTTGATCGTGTTATTTAATGTAATGGCATTCACTCTTTATAGTATACATGTTTGTTTCCAACAAGTTATTTTATTTGTATATCGATGAGTAAATTCAAAATTTTGTTTGCATATTATAGAAAAATGAGGTGCTCTTGTGGCTTAAACATTTGCTATTGTGTTATTACTGAATTCTGCTAATGTATTTTGGTAGCATCTATTTGTATTCATTTTAGTGATAGCGTTCAGTATTGTTTTATTCTGCAAGGAATATACATAAGAACATTTTCTTTTATTCATATAAGAATTATTATCTATATAGAGGTAAAGGAAATTCTTTGCAGTGTAGATAATCCATTTTTAACAACATCTTAGTAACATACATACATTACGAAATATATTATTAAACGATATTAAATGGTACTATTCAGTATTTGCTGTTATTTTTCTATTTTTTTTAAATTATATATATATATCGATTATTATATTCTCGTTCGAGATTATCTTAATTATCTTTCAGAATTCTCAAATGCCATTTGTGAAAATAAAAGAGAAGATTGATTACTGTGTCAATAATATGTTATTAAGAAATCTTACTTACATTCTGTTCGTTACATGGATATTTGAAAATTTGTAAACATTCTCACGACGACGCTTTCACTTTGTCAAAAAAATGAACATATATCGAACCAAAGGTTTATTAAAGAACATGCATACGAGCATTGTCTTTTATATGTTTAGATTGAGATATAAAAACAAAGGTTATAGTTTGTGAAATTGAGAATTTTGATGTTAAGCCTAGATCAAATATAATACTTTTGAGAGTTACAGAAAAAGTATTCTTTCCATTTTGCGTAGCAAAAGGTGAAATTATTTATAAAATACTCACATTGACAAAGTAAAAGGGATTATTTTGCATAGAGGTGTAAAAAGTTGTATTAAGAAAATTTTCCCGTCTTGAGGAATCAAATCATATAGAAGCCTTCATTCATATTTTATGCTTTGACAGTACATAGAATGAAAAATTTCAGATTTAAAAAGAATGTCTGCGTTTATTGAAAGTGTTTTAAAGGAAATAAAAGTTAGATAATGAATGCTTTAAAAAGCAAATAAATAATGTGAAAAAATATAGGAACTAATATTTCTGATAAGCATATTAAAATATGAAAAGTGAAAAATTAAAAATAGATGTCAGTTTGTAACCATGCTGTTTTGAAAGCTACTATTTATGAAATATCTGGAAAGAAAATTATGAATGTCCTTTTATTTTAACCTTTTCAATTTCGACATTGAAATCAAATTACATACGATGAATTCTAAAGAAATAACACGAATCATTAAAAAAATATTGAATGTATAGAATTCTAAGAAATACGTATATTCCAAGGTTTTTATTTTTGTTTATTCTTCTGGAAACCAATTGGAGAGATTGTCACAGATTCTCTGTTATTTTTAATCTGATATGATTACTCGCGAATGATTTCGCCACTATTAGGGAATTTTTAGAAGTTTCATATGTTTTAAAACTGAATATCCTTTTGTGTCCTTTATTTTATTTTGCAGTGTATTATTAAATTTCTAATACTACTAAAGCACAAAAGTGAAAATAATTATTTTACAGTTCTTATTTGTATAATATCAATTAAAATTTAATATTCTTCACTTTTATATCCGTTATTTATTTATTTTTTTGCAGATTATTTTTAGATTTCTTTTTAATTCCGATTTCTTGTAACATAATATCAATATATGCTACAAATATATTTTTTGGAATAAATCTTAAATTTAGTATTCGCCAAAGATCCTGTGATTCTCAATTTTCATCCACGTTTGCATTAAAGCACTTACATTCTGTTAATATTGTGTTTCAAGTAAAAATCTTCCTGAACATAATAATTCTCAAATATTTAAAACTATGTAGATATTTCTATTAAAAAAGAAACTTGCAACTCAAACATCAGATGCATCGTATTGTTTCAGTAAATAACAAAATGCTTCATTTTGAACAGAATTTTAAATATTTGTATATTAATGAGGCTTCCACATATAAGAAGAAACACTTTTCTCTCCTATTATGAAAACTGCTTGCTTTGCAAAGAAATTCTTCAAAAAAAGCAAAAATGTAAAATTGTTATGCATAGAAATAATTATTTATGCATGGAAAAATTGGAAAATATGATGAACAACTTTTTCCCAAGAGATATATATTTTTTATTTATTGCTTATCATGTATTTTCCGTTTATACTTAATATTATGCATGTTTATCACATACATATATATGAATAAGACACTTTTAAACGACTACATATTTAGAATGAAGCCAAAAATATATATTTCGTGTTCAAATGCGGATTTTGAGTACTTTAATGGTGTGGATGATTTCGTAATTTTTTTTTTAATTCACGAGTTCGTTTTCCTCATATTTACATTTTTAACTCCGTGAATAAATTGTATTTCCCAACTTTATCTTTTTATTAGTCTACAGATTAAGATTATCTGTAGACATGTATTGTTTTCCCTAACTTTATCATTTTATTCCTTAACTATTATTATTCTAGCCTATTGAATAAGATAATGTCTTATTTATTTTCCCTTTAAAATTGTTTCAACTGCGAAATTTACATACATATAATTTCAAAAATGTATTTTTTATTTCAGTTATATCTAAAAGGGGAAGATTCATCAAAATATTGAAACTTTTTATGACTGTAATATTTCTCTGGTTATCCGAAAGAGTGAGAAATGTATTTCAGCTATTCTGGGAACATTTATCAGCCAGATCTCTATTAAAGATGTCTGAATATTTCATTTATAATAAGTTGAAAACTTAAAACATATTTGTTCATGAAAAAATGCTTTATTTCCCAAACGTGAGATAAATCATCTCCTTGATTTCTTGTAAATCATTATTAACTGAAATTTTTAGAGGGCATCTTAAAACTAGAAAAAAAAAATGGCTATTAGTCATCTGCATTTTAGATAACTACTAGAAAGTTTTGTAAAGGAAGCTCACTAATTATAATGAATTATTGAAATGTATGTTTCTTGGCTCATTCTTGTATTTCCAAAATGTGAGAGAGCGTACATCTTTGATTTCTTATAAATCATTATTAATTGAATTTAGATTGCATCTTAAATTTAGGAAAAAAACCACCATTAATTATATACATTTTATACAACGACTAGAAATGTTTGAAAATGAAATTCACTTATCAAATTAAATTCCTTTTTTGTAAAATAATTGAACTATATAAAGTTTTAGTAAATATATAAAGAAAAATTTGTAATTTTTTTTCAGAACTTTCACAGTTAATTCCCATTCATGATTTCTCTTCGAAGATACATTAAAAGCATTAAAACGGAGTATTCAGAACAATTTGACTTGGTTGAAAAACCTGAAAGAACATTTAAGCAATCTGTTAAGATGCCGATATTTAAAAGAAGATTAACTATAGGTTTAATATAAGTTGGTCGAAATGTTAAATAAACGTATTAAAATGTATAGAATCAAAATTAGTACTTTTAATATATTATTATCATTTATTTTTTCTACATAACTTGCTTACTTTTTTCTGCTTATTTATTTCTAGTAGTGCACGGAATTTTTTAGAACTCTCCTAAATTTATATGGAAAATTTAAAAAAAATAAAGGTGGAGAAATGCATTGTTATCATGAAACAATATAGGCCTTTAGAATTTCTGACGATTTCCAAAACATTTCACGAAAGCTTTGATTCAATAAAAGACAATTTTATATCATGAGGTAACCGTAAATTCCCGAATAGGGTTGATTCAGCATAAAAGTGTGCAATTTGTCATCTAGTATTGATTTATTTCCAACCAGGCGGAATAACACTCATAAATTCCTTTTTTCCTCCAAAGAACCAGTTGTGTCACCGAAATTTCATGATCGGTTGTCAATTACTGTCCTTTGTGGAAACGCCCCAAACAATGTCGATGCCACAGCGATATTGGGTTCATCACTCAGTTATCTACTTAAGTTTTCCATCATGATAAAAGCTTTGGAACATTTTGCCCACGCGTTTTTATCAACGAATCCATAACTTTTCAATCACAGTTCGAAAAACTTTGTCAAAATAAAGCGGATATATTTTCCAATATGGAAAAGGATTCATTTTCCCAAAAATACAGCTAATATTCAATATAAAAATAGTAAGACTGTGTTGCAAACATATAATCCTTCTTAACAATAAAATTTCTTATTTCTAAAGAAATCGAAGTATGGCAGAGAAATGCTGAATGAATATGAAATACCAATTTTTGTAATGTATGCGATTCCGTTCATGATGAAATGCTCGCATCATTTTGAGAATATATTCAGAGATTTATTTAAATTTTTGCAAAAAATTGATAGAAAATTTAATTATGAGGAAAAAAAAGTAATGATTAAAAACCGGAAGTATTTCCAAAGTTGAAATGTTTTTTGTGATACTAAATTGAGATGTAGAAAAGGGGGAAAATCCAATTTAAAAGTTCATCTAAAGATTTGCTCTAAATGTATAGATAAAAAAATATTACCCAGGTCCTGAATTTATTCTTTATTCCTCTTTCTACTATAGCAAACTGAGAGCTCGAGGTTTCAAGGATTCTCTGTAAGTTGAATAAGTATGGGCGGAAAGATTAATTTAAAAAAAACAATATTAAAAGTCACATTCAGTACAATATACCAATACAACAGCTATAAAATACGAGTGTAATTTGGTCAGTAAGAATATTGATATAGAATTTGATTGTAGAATAATTGTATACCGTAGAATTTGATGTACAGTTGAAATTGTCAGGGAAGATTGGAAGGTCTATATTGGAAATATCGACGAATCTGGAGAGAGGAAATCTTAGTTTTCGTTCAGAAACTGCATTGTTTTGAGCATGGGCATTTTATTTTTCATCATACTTTTCCACAAGATAGTTTGGAGATCCTGGTTAGATTCGTAAAGATCTAAATACTTGGTGAAAGTACTATAAGCGGCATAATGAAATAAATCGTGTAATTTCCCGAAGTTACAGAAATCCTTGATTGGTTCTCAGTTAAGAAAAATGGGCCGCAATCGGTTGCAAAGATTATATCTTGTTTGTTACAGGGTGCTGGGTAAAGGGATATTTTTGGCATGATTTGATGAACAATTCTTACAGTTCAATCAGTGTCCCATTCTTCTTGCCATCTCTGAAAACAAGCATCGGAAATTGTGTGGAGTAAACTGCAGATATAGTCTAAATATGTAAAATAACATTAAATCGTATATTATGAAAATTGCAAAAAATGAATCTGATTCCCAGAAGAATGAGCTTAGAAACGAAATTTAAACGTGTTTTCATAGAAAACTGTAGATTATTTAAGAATATTCGAAAATGTATTAATATGAAAGCCAAAATTCCAATTTTTAGCAAAACAACTAAATCTAACATCTGCTGCTATTATTGTTTTAGTGCGAAAAGCTAAGTTTTGTAAAGTTCTCTAAATTTTGCATTCATTTCATTTGTGATACATATAAAATTACGAATAATGGACACTTACAAAATTACAAATGTTACTCAAAAATATTTAAAAGGTAATAATAAATTGCAATTGCATTTACAACAGTATCAAATTTAATGATTGTATTAAAATTCACTTATTTCATGTTTATAAACGTAAAACATTGTAATCATTTTTTATTTCCTTGTATATGAATTATAGATTAGTTACATTAACGTTCCGTTTTAAAGCAACACTGGGACTATTTTGGGACGGAACTTGTAATTTTGAACCGTGGTCAGATGACGAGGGCTACACTTGATCTGGCACCTCCTTCTCCACACCATACCAACGGGAGGACGCTTAGCGTGCATCAAATATGCTTACATGACGGTTCTTCGGTGGAATAGAGTCACGAACATGAAACCATCTGGTACTGAGAACTTACCACCAGGCCGCCGCGGCACCAAGAGCTACAGAAAAATTATTGTAATCTTCAAAAATTTCGAACTTCCGATTTTTAACGAATCTCCAGTATGAGGAATTCTTTAGTACACAAAACACAATTTGAGCATTTTGTCTGCTGGGAACACAATACCTCGTATAAAGTTTTCAACAAAACAGTTGGAATCTGGCATATGATCTTATGATTAAATTCATATATTTTCATATATTTTTTTAATTCCAAACGAAATCTGCTCATGACCAGACTATTCCGAAATCCACTCATTCAATCCAATATTTCTGATTTCTGATTTAGAGAAAGTGAACTGGATAACTGGATTTCCCAAACTACTCAATTTTATGCGCGAATAGAACTTTCAGAGACGAATAGAACTTTTCTTGGACAGTATGCGCGAAAGAAGTTTTGTGGACACCCTCCCTGTATTCACTTATTTCTGATTTTTTATTTATTTATTTCTTATTTTATTTATTTATTTACTTTGCAAATTTTTCCCTTATCTCATTTAGCTCTATCTTAATATTTCGAAATTTAATAATTTCGTAATAATTTAATTTTTATTCTATGGAAATGAAATCACGTTAATGAGAGTTAGAATATTAAGTAGAAAATCCTCATTTTAGATATAATGAGGAATTATAAATCGAATGCTGAGAAAATATATAAGAATGAAGAGTATTCCAATTTTTTACACTAATAAAAGAGTGTTTTTAAGAAATATTGATCAGTATAAATATTGGGAAAATTCTGCATAGCTTCGAAAATTCTGTACTGTAAAAAATAATGAATAGATGATGCAAATGATGAGAAACAGTTCATCGGATGTCATTTTAGCTCATAGTTTGTTTCATAAACAATAATCCATATAATTTCTTTCGTAACGCAACAACATCTTCGGAGAAGAATATTGCTTACTTCATCAAAAGTAACTGCATACTCTGCATAATAATTCATCTAACTTTACTTCTCTTGTAAAATTTTAACTATTCTCAGTGTGCGAAAAAATTGCATTCTTTTATTTCA
>JAPMOR010053830.1:3521-40587 GCA_026543865.1 Argiope aurantia
GGCATATTCCTTTTCATGTCCTTTGAACTCATTGCTCTCATTTTATCTTGTTGATTAGGATTTATTTCAATCAAAATAGAATGGTTTGATGTCGAAAATAGGTAGGGCATATTCCTTTTCACGTCCTTTGAACTCATTGCTTTCATTTCATCGCATTGATGAGGATTTCTTTTCAATCAAAATGGAAAGATATCTGAAATAGGTGGCGATATTGATATTAATGTTCTTTGAATCTCCTTCCGGAAATATATATAGCAGGTTTTGGCTAACTTATTTAACTACATCCAAAATTCTCCAGTTCAAAATTTAATTTAATTGTATGGGCGCGAAGTTACTTTGATGAATTTTAAGAATGGATGCTATTCATAGTTCATTTGAGATTTTATAAAGAAATCAAGGTTTGCCATGTTGGGGACTTGAAATAAGTTTCAAGATTCTTTTTTTTTGTATTTTCTTGTTCCCTACATTTTTTTCTCTATTTACTAGTCGCCTCAGGCGGCAGTGAGATCTACAGGTGTACTGATTATATTTGATTTCAAATAATTGGTTTTTATTATTTCATATTCAGGATTCCGCCAAATAGGCTGACATTAAATTCATATTGTATTAATTGTCTTAGTTAAGTTCTGTTTATACCTTTATATTGGAGACAATTACTTAGTGGTACCATTAGGATTTCCTTTATATTTCTGCCAGAGCTTTCTTGATAATGATCATTCAAATTGCAGCGGAAGCTTAGAAGCGTTGAATGTTGATTCCATTGTGATGTAATGTATAATACATATAATATTGCATCACATTTGGGATTTCATAAAATAGTTATCTTTGAAACTGACGCAATAGTATTTACCATTTTTAAGAATATATATAACACTATCAACTATCATTTCTAACTCTTATCACCTATATAAGAAGAAGTGATTCATCACAATCTTCTATTAGAAAAAGTTGATATTAACGTGAAACAATGTACAAAAGTCTTTTTATCTGTTAAAATCTGTTATAATCTGTTAAAAGTCTGATATATGTTGTTTGTTTTATGTTTCAAAAATACCCCACAATCTCTCGGGAAGTTCTCCGAGTATTTTCTTCGTCTTTGCGTTTGAGAAAATATTATTTTTTTCTCTAAGCATCATATGACGTGTAATTAACAGCATAATTCTACAAAATGTAATCGGATGCTTTCTTTTAGGGTTAAGACATCAGAGATACAAAATCACAAAACATACAACTTATTTATCTTATAAAAATATATTAGGGACCAAATATATTAAGGATTATTTTTTGTATTTATCTTATTACAGTTTAATTTAGAATACTGCTATAGGAATAAATTTTGAAGTACAGTAACCTCAATTGGCAAAATTTTTATCATTTTACTAATTATGGCTATGCATGTAAATTTAATATTTACCTCATGTGTCCTCTAAGAGAAAATTTCCATTGAATTTGGTTTGAAATTATAGAGAATGAAACGCTACACTAGTTGTACTCCTCTTCATCTGACAAAATTCAAGAAAATTCCTTCCCTACTTCCCTATAATGAAAACATGAGAGATGCTGTAACCTACTGATAAGGCCCCGGCGTAAGGTCAGTAGGACTGTAGGTTCTAAGCATTATTTCATTATACAATTGCTTGTCGTGTGTAATAAAGTTTCACGTTGAGGGCCAAATGTCCTAACGTTGGTGAGGTGCAGTAACTTGGAAAGAAAGATGCAAGCTCAAGTACCGTCCTCATCATTTGATTGTTGTTCGAAATTCCGAGGTCCAATCCTAAAAAGTTTACTCATTACTTGAGACCTCCAGATAATTAAACTCTTTTCAGGACATTAAGCCCGCAGCGTTAAATTTTATTATGCACGGCAGACAGTTATATATTGAAATATCGCTTAGAACGGTAACTGAATACATACTAACATAGCACAAAATAGACTAAAGCTATGGGAAAAAAGTGGTCAAAATTTGAAGAATTTATTTTAATTCTGTTGTCAATTTATCCCCTTGATTACTTTATTGCTAAAAGATAAACATTTACTGATCAAATGAGTAATTCATAATAACATAAAATTGTAAATAATAATTGAATTTATTACAGAAATGTAGTATTTCAAATTAAACAATTTTTGTTTTTTCGTAAAGAAAATATTCAAATCCACATTTGTCCTTTAAAATAATGAAACAAAAATTAAACTTCATATATTAACTTAGACAAACAAACAGACAAACCAGAACGAATCTCCATATTTACATAAAGTTATAAACATTTAATTATTTATTTCAATCTTTCATTGCAAATATTTAATCCTCTATTTTAATCTTTTATTTCAAATATTTAATAATTTATTTCAAAACTTAAAATTTTTTCTTGCCCAAAAAGTTAAAATAAATTCAAATTTTATGAATTCCAACTTCAGTTTAGATATTTCCATGGTATAATGATGTTATTTAACATTCCTTTTAACATTATATTCATTCCTTTTAATATGATGCTTGTTTGATTTCAACAAATAAGTTTACTCTGTACAGCGATACAGAAAATTTTAAAATTTTTATTGCATTTTATAAAAAAAATGAGGTGCCCTTATGGCTTAAACTTTTATTTTTGTGTTATTGAATTCTGCTAATACATTTTAATAGCAATTATGTGTATTCATTTTAAAGATCATGTTCAGTAGTTTTTTTTTCTTTTTAACCTGTAAGGAACAGACATATGAATATTGCTTTTTATTCATATACAGGGTGTTTCAGTGAACCGTTTCAGAACTTCTAAGAGGGGTAGGGTACATCCTGACAACTCGAAATCATAGAGAAATGTGCGGTCGGAAATGTTTTCCTGAAGCGGTGTTGCACACAGAAGCACCATAAGGAAAAGAGACCGTAAATGAGAAATCGTTTTAATAATACATGAAAAGAAGCAAAAGGTACATGGATTAAAGTAAGTGTTCGAAATTTCTTCCACGGGGTACAATGCACGCCTCACATCTCCGACGCATGGACATCCGAACATTCTGGAATATTCCAGGCATATCTCGAATCTCTCCGGCAACTACTGAGATTTTTGCAACGAGCTCCTCAGCAGTGTCAACAGGGATGTCATAAACTAGCGATTTCATATGAACCCATAAATAAAAATCAAGACACGATAAGTCGGGTGACCGAGCAGGCCAACGCATGGGACCCCCACGTCCGATCCACCGTTGACCAAATGTGACATCCAGGTAGTTACGAACATCTCTGCTATAATGGGCAGGGGCTCCATCGTGTTGGAACCACATTGTCTGTTGCATCGATACAGAAATCTGTTCATCTCTCAAAAGTTGTGGCAATACTTGCTGCAGAAAGAGCAAATACGAAAGTCCGGTTAGACGACCCGGTAACAGGTAAAATCCGATGAGGTGATCTCTCACAATAACGGCCCATACATTGACCGAAAATCGATTCTGTGCTGCACGACGTAATATTGCATGCAGGTTCTCGACCGCCCAGATATGGTCGTTATGCGTGGTGAAAATTCCTTCCCTTGGTAAGGATGCCTCATCGGAAAACAACACCTCAGCAGTAAAAAGGGGATTTGTAGCATATTTTCACAGGTACCAATGTGCGAAAGCAATACGAGGTACATAATTCTCCGGTTTCTGTGTCTGGACACGCTGCACGTAAAATGGATGCATGTCTTCTACTCGGAGAATCCTCCAGACGCTGCAATGGGAAACCCCGACTGCGTTTGCTACACTTCTTGTACTCGCTCTTGGATTCCCCTGTGCATGCTGCAGCACATTTTGTTCAGCGTCTGCAGTCCGTGTTGTTCTTACCCTGTCCCTGTGAGCTCTTTCTAATGAACCTGTCTCACCTAACCTCTGCTGCAGTCTTGCAAAGGAATTATGACTGGGAATACGCCTCGTCGGATATCGTTCCGCGTACAAACGCTGTGCGGCTGGCCCACTACAATTTGCAGCCCCATACGCCAAATGCATATCGGCTAACTCTGCGATCGTGTAATCATCCATCCTACTAACTTGGCTTTCTTGTGCGAAATGAAGATTCCCTGCACGAAAGCTCGAACTTTTCGCACAACTCCATCTACCGCGTCAGGAAAGCGTTTCTGACTGTCCATTGGTATATGATTTTGGTTCGTCAGGATGTACCCTACCCCTCTAAGAAGTTCTGAAACGGTTCACTGAAACACCCTGTATAGATTACTATCAATACAGCGACAAAAGAAATTATTTACAATTCAGATAGTCGAGTTTTAACAATATATTAATAGCACACACATATTACTCAATATTGTGTTACAGGACGCTAAACGATACTGTACAGTATTGTAAGCAATAATTTGTGCTTTATTTGTAATTTTGTTAGTTTACAGAAAATCGTATATATTTATGATTGCATTCCTATTTGTGATGCTTTTAATGATCTTCAAATGTCATTGGTAAGAATAAAAAAGAATGCTGATTATTGTATTGATAAAATATTAATAAGAATTCTAACTTACTTTCTGCTGGTGAGATAGAGGACGGACTTATATAGTTTAAACATTCAGGACAATGGAGATCATTATGCCAAAATATCGAACTGAATAGGTCCAAAGTTTTTTTAAATGGAATGCATACAAGCATTGCCTTTTATACGTTTAGATTTAGATATAAACATAAAGGTTATAAATTGTGAAACTAGGAATTTTGTTATCGAACCTAGATTCAATGTAATATAAATCAGAATTACAGAAAGGTTTTACTTCCCATTTTACTTCGTAAATGAGGAAATTATTTATAAAAGACCCATGACGAAGTGGAAGTTATTGTTTTGCCCAGACGCGTAAAAAGTTGTATTAATTAAACTTTTGAAGTATTCAGAAATCAAATAATCTAGAAACATTAATTGATATTCTTCTCTTTGAGAATGTATGCAATTAAATGTTTGAAATTCAAAAAGTATATCACCGTTTATTGAAAGTGTTTTAAATGAAATGACAGTTTGAGAAGGATTAGTTTAGTTATATTAACGTCCCGTTGTAAAGCAACACTAGGGCTATTTTGGGACGGAATTCGTAATTCTGAACCACGGTCGGATGACGAGGACTACACCTGAGCTGGCACTTCTCTCTCCACACCAGTGGAAGGGCATTTGGCATGACGGATTTAACGTGCAACAGACCCCTTACACGACGGTTCTTCGGTGGAATCGGGTCTCGAACCTGGAACCCAACGACTCACAAGTCGAGACCTTACCACCAGGCCACCGCGGCCGTTAGAGAAGGAATACTATAAGAAGTAAAATAACAAATTGTGATATTTCGCCGAATCATATTAAAATATGAAATGTGAAAAACTAAAAAAATAAATTTCATTTTATTACCATAATATTTTAAAAGTTGATTTATGAAATCCTTCACAAGAAAATTATAAATGTCTCTTTGTTTTATCAGTTTCAAAATCTATTTCAAAATCTTATAACATTCGAGGAACTCTAATTTTTTAAAAACTTTTAAGTAACATGAATCATTTTTAATTAAAAGTTTTTGTACCTTTTATTTAAAGTATTAAATATATAGAACTCTAAGGAATATATTTCAAAGCTTAATAAAATTTTTCCTTTTATATTTAATTTTCTGGAAACTATCTAGAAATTTTTCACAGTATCCTCATTATTTCTGAACTGATATCACCACTTGTGAAAGGTTTTGCAACTCTCAGCAAATATTCAGAGATTTGATATGCTTCTTTTATTGCGTATTAATCAATCTGAATATATATGAATGCATCAAGTATACGTTGGACTATAGCTTGAAATATGTCCATATAATCATGGCAAGTCGCATAGGACATTTATAACGAAGGCGACTATTGTATTTGTATTTAGCAATACACAGTGATGTTGTTGCGAATTCTGCTTTTACGTGTTGCGTTAAACTATTTCTTCCTCGCTCTATTTTGAAAGAAGGTGTAGTAATTTTAACTTTCGTGTATACCGTAAGTATTGATATCGTCAAAAAAATTCGAACTCGAGATTTCAACGTATCTCCACGTTTTAAATATATTTGACTTAAAAAAAAACACATTTTTGGAAAACGACTATCTCTCTGCGACAAAAGTAATTCATATATGCTTTGAGCTAGACAGATGAAATTTATGTACGGTCTTAACACTCGTGTCGTTCTCGTCATTTGAACGCGGTTCAAAATTAAGAGGTCGGTCTTAAAATACACTTAGTGTTGCTTCAAAACTGGATATTACAATAACTAAAATAATATAAATATTTTTGTTTTTTATTTGTTGTTTGCATATTCTAAAAGTCTAAATTATCCCAACGTCCCATCAGGACAAGTGCCATTATATCAAACCATAGCAAGTGAAGACATTTAAACATTTTGAAATAACACTTTACAAAAGCAGATCTACTAAGTTAAACAGAGACTCTTATTGAGAAATAATTAATTATGAAGTTCTGTCTTCAATCAAGTCATCGTTTCGTAAGTAATTCCACAAAACAACTTCTTCCATCACTACTTCACTTAAAATAGAACTACCAGATCGTAAATATCAGAAATCTCGATCTCTCCCCTTGAAAATAAAGACTCCTCTTATAATTAAAGAAGCAGGTCTTCGCGCTCCAATTATTTCGATTAATCATTTTGCTGAAGTTTTCTGAAATTCCAATCTCTTCTTTCTATCTCCGCTCCCAATATTAAAGCTTTTGAATACTGAATTGCGAACTAAAGGAAGCTATTTCGTAATTCAGCCCAAAACTATGATAACGCATCAAGGCGTAATAAGGTCTTTTGTTGATCTAATTTAATGCAGCTGAAGAACTGTTCCTCATATCGCATCTTCAGAGATGTACAGGAACACTTTCCATAAGTCAGACGACTTGGCAATCCCAGTCTTTGTAAATCAGGATGTAAAAGGAAATTAAAATTAGACATTGATATCCTCCTACTGTGTACATTCACTTTAAGTTTTCCAGTGGAATGTATTGTAAATTGTCAAGTGCAATGTTTCATCTTTTAACCCTTAAATGCACATTGCTGCCAATTGTTTACATCCAGTTCCACTTAATATTCAAAAATCTGTTAATATCCACATGCAATAAAATTGACACTGCTTTTGGCGGGTAAGTTATTATTTATTAATTTATTTTTATATTTGAGTTGGTGGATGATGAAGTGCAGTATGTTACTTGAAGAGATAGTTTCTGTTGTTGATTTCCCAGTAAAGGAGTGATCTATTTAATCTAATTGTTAAAGAAATTACTTCTCATCTGTTGTTAGGTAAGCTGTCAATGTTTGATGTTGTATCTGAAAATTATATAAGATATGAGCTAGATTTTTGGGAAATACTCTATGTTGCCAAGAGTCTATATACAACTTTTTTCAAAATAAATGCACCATGCTATTACCAGGATTTTGTCCATTTATTTATTTATGTATACTATGCCTATTTACCTATAATAAACGATTTTTTAAATTCAAAGCAAATAATCATGCATTTAAGGGTTAAGCTATGGAGCTAAGACCTTCTACAAGAAATATATTGATGAAAATGATGAAATGTTTTGCTGAACTCCAGGAAGAAAAGCCAAATGAAGCTAAATTACCTTCGCTTCCTTTTATAAAAAAATTGTTAAAATGTAATAATATGAAAGCATTTTTATAAATGTAGAGACTCTTATTATGAAATTTGTAAGAAATGTATTGATTTGGAAGCTGAAATTTCCATTTTTCTCGAAGCTAGAATTTATATAGATTCTTTTCATTTTAATTATGATATTTCAAAATATTAATTGAGCAATAAATAGATATTAATGATTGTTTTGAAATACAGAGAAAAATTTCTGTATGCGTGGCCCAAGTGAATATATTTCTTTCTTTTTTTCTTTTCGCCAAAATTGTCTCCAATTTAGAATAATTTGAAATACCTTATCAATCAAACGAATGTTCGCGCTAAGATTTATTGAAAAAAAGAGAACATATTAGAAGTTATAGTCAATACATATCATATCAATACAATGATTATACAATACACAATATATCTATATGAATCAGTAGGTATGTTTTTTGTGAGAAAAATGAGTTCATGGAATTTGATGTAAAGTTTAATTTGCTCGGTGACCTCTTGATAGAAAATATTGTTACGAAATTTTCTTTACCGGGGTTCGTTTGGATAGTGGAAGTGATATGGTGTGTAGAACGCTCAATTAGCAGGCAGAAGTAGAATAAAAACAACGACGTTTATTTACACGAAGACACACAGGACAGCACAAAAGCGACAACTATATACAGCACAGAAGACGATTATCTTCACCCGAGACGTGTAGCATACAACCAGAATCTACTGCAGACAGTAGCGCACAGCTCAGTTCAGCACGAGCTTGACTCCGTCGCTTACGACTCCTCCGCTCCGCCTTCGGACTTCTCCGACTCTCGCTCGGAATACTGACTTGACTTCTCTGGTAGGTGCAGTCCCTTATATAGGTCTCAGGAGGCGGGTCCAGAAGCCTCTCAACCAATCAGGAACGTTCTAGGCGTATCTCATTTCCTACTGGACGGATCGGGAAAATTCTCGAAGCTTCGGGTATAATCTATTTTGGCGCCAAAGTCGCAAAATTTGTCGCCAAGTCGCCAAATGATCGCCAAGTTTGTCGCCAAGCTCTGGGACCTCCGACGCGCTAGTCCCATTCAGATGACTGTAAAACTTTCTTTCTATTGATGGAATAAACTGTGCTGGGAAGCCGAATTGCAGGTTTGTAACAATATCAATGAGACAAGCTATTCTACACAAGGACAAGGAGAAAACATATTTTCATTATATTGTAAAAGCGGAGTTAGATTTCTTATTTTGGTCTTATTCATTTTGTTTTTCATCATGCTGTTCCATAATATTGGTTCGAGGTCTTGTGCGGATTGATTCGAGTAAAATGACGTGGTGAATGAGAATCGAGTGGCGTAATGAAGTGAAACGACCTCTTTCCCACTGCCATAGTAGCCATAATTTTTGATGTGGAACCGCTTGAAAACTAAGATGAATGTGCCATAGCAGGTTACAAAGATATATTTCTCATGATACTGATTTAAGGGCAACTTTGCTTAGATTTGGTGAAGATTTCTAACGATTGACCAATTACCCCTATTCTTGCCATCGCTAAAGATAAGAATTTCAAATATATTTTAAGGAAACAATGTGAAGCTTGGCATTAAACTGGGGATCCTGCAGATATGTTCTACATCACTAAGGAAGTGAATAAAGCCTCGAGTCGATTGCTGGCGACTATTCTTTTCCAGTAAGAAAATTTCAAAAATAACTCTCCTCAATAATAATTTTAGAGATAAATTCTCTCTTACCAAAATTAGAAACTTTTCCTGTAATTGAAGAAATAGATCTCGTATCCTTAAAATTTCTATTAATCGCGCAGACAGACATAATTGATATACAAGTCAATTCTTCCTTCTTTGACCTGCAATTCTAAAATCTCTTTCTTTCTTTTTAGCCTCCAATTAGCCTTCGAAAAATAAACTATTTTTAAACTTGACAATATCTTTTGTATAGTCAACTTTTCTGAACCATTTTTCATTAATTTAAAAGTCGTCCATAAGGTGAATTCTGTAAGATCAGTTTTTCCATATTTGGAAAATCTGCAATATGGGTTTTTTCGATAATGTATCTGATGAAAAATTGTAACCAAAGATGATCTTGTCGTTAATTTACTTAAAATTTCTTATTTTAGATGCTTAAAAATCCATTTTCTTTCAGAGCAATTTTTCAAAACTTTGCATATAAATAATTTACCCCTCTGGGTAGTGAAGCATCTATTTAAATGATTACAGATTTGAGTTTTATTTCCGCTTCTTTTGCTTTAGATTTTATGTTTTACCATGACAGAATAAAACATACAATTTGTATGTTGGACTAGACGTCTTTCGTGACCTGTTCATTTTCCGTGATGAACGGTTGATTAAAATTTCAATTAAATATTCTGCCTAATTTGGTGTTAATATATTACCTAATGAAACTATTTTAGGTCTTAAATTTTGATAGATATATTACTCATAATATTACTTATATAATTATTCAATTCTACATCGTTCTGTTAATTTTGTCATGTATTTACTTTATTTTATGTTCATATTTTCAAACAAAAAATTATATAACAGAAAAGAGAAGTTGTTTTTAAAAATGGTTATATTTTTCAAAAAAAAAATCCCATTTATTAACTCGGAAATTTAACCGTATTTACAAGTGCAACTGAATTCAAAATTATTATTAAATTCGAGTCTTAAATTCTGCCTTTAAAAATCTCTAAATCGAAACTTATTCAACATGAAAATATAGGTAGAATCCTCAACAATAGAAATAATCCCTAGAAAAAATACAGTCAATAACAATGAGAAGATTTGAATCCACTTCAAAAACAAATTGTATTGTTGTAAAATTCACTTAAAATATTATTTAAAAAATTATTTACAATTGAAAAATATATTACAAAAATGATATTCAAAAAATTATTTTTTGAAATTTATAATAATGTGAAAATTATTTTTTTGCTGTGATATTTTCTGAAATTATTGGTTGAATTTTGGTTAATTTGTAATTAATTAAAATTAAAAAAAATCTATTTGCTTGAAAAATCGCTTTAAAAATGACATATTTCCATTTTACGAATTACATTCATGTCAACTTTGGAAATTCTAAACCAAACAAATTTGACCTTGCATGCACATAGACGCATACTCGCACATTCATCTTTATTATTAGTAGAAATTCCAAGGAAATTCTTCACTTTTTTATCTTTGCAAAAACAATTGCAGTAATTGCTTACAAAAATAGTAATTTTCATATATTCATTGCATTTTCATATATTTTATCAAATCTGTTTTAATGAAAAATTTGGATATTTCCCTATTTTATATTTTTTCAATGAATATAAGCATCTAAACTTATTCATCGTTTAATTCTTATGATGGATATCTATATTTTTTTACATGAACTTAAACATGATTAAATCCTGTCTACGATTTATTATTTGGAGTTCTTAAGCCAATTAATTTTTTTTTTCAAAATACAATTTCACATTACATTTTCTAGGATTAGTGTACTAAACCGCAAACACTTTAATGGTGGCTTTGTACTCAGCCACTTATAAGATAGCCAGTAAGACAACGCATGCGCAGAAAGGTACTGATTTAAGTTTGCCACAATTTCTAAAGATAGATTCAGGCATTCCATGCTTGGCTATATATTGCCCTTTTGGCTTCCTTGAATTTTTCTCTTTCACTGTGTATGGTATTAAAATGGTGGATATTTAAACAAAGAAACATGGAAAAATAAAAGAAAAAAGGTCAGCATACCTAAATTTTTAAAACTATAGGAAAAAAAATGGCAAATAAAATTAAAAAATAAATAAACAGCAAAAATAACAAAGAGCAAAAAATGTCTGAATAAATCTATGATAAGTGATCACTTTTTTCACCCCTCCCTCTAAAAAAACTCCGCATAATTTTACAAATACATGCGCGTTTAGGAAAAATACAATACAGTGGCATGTTGTCCCATCGGTACGAGTACTTACCATGGACCGAACAGCCTTTTTTAGCCTTTCTACACATGAGCTGTCTAATGGCCGTCATTATTTTTTGATTGTAAACCCACATTAATATAATAAATTTATGAACATAATAACTAACATATTGCCTCCAATATATCCTATAATTTATTTTTTAATTCCTTTCTATCTGAAAGTACTTCAATCCCCAATGCTTTATTACAGTATCATATAAAACACAAAATTCATATTCTAAACCATAAATTATCTAAGAAGTGATTTCGTTTATCTTAATGCATTGAACCATTCCTCAAAAATATATATCAATTCCAATTAAGCTTTAGCGATGCCTTCTCCTCTGGCAGAAATCTCAAACTCGAGACTCCTTGATCGTAAATATTGAAGATACCAATCTCTTTTACCAAAAGCAGAAATCTCTCCTAAAATTAGACAAACAAATTTCAACCCACCAAGTATTTCCATTAATCAAGATAATGACTTTTTCGTAAAATAAGATTCTTTCCACCGTATTCCATCCAACCTCTTGTATTTCACTTCCCAATGGTTTCTGAATATCTCGGACAATGGTAGTATATGAAGGATGTGATAACATCTTTTGTTGAACCAAATTATTGCCACGGAAGATTCCTTCTTCAGGTAATGTTTTCCACATTGTTGAGTTCTGGAGACACAGATAAACTCGTGTTCTCTGCCTTCTTCTTGGTGAGATCAGAAATCAGGGTTATTTGAAAGAGAATGGGATCGAAGCTTAAAATCAAACAACAATGCACTTCTATTAAACCAGAATTCTAGTTGTAATCTTAGGAGAATTGTTTCGTAGCATGTTGACGTTCAATTACTTCATAGATCAAAGTCCGGAAGTACGTAAATTTTTCTACAAATCTCAACAGGACTGAGTAGCGGATTCTTGTTCAAAAATTAAAAGATGTATTGTTTTTAAAAAGATTTGAGAGTTTCATTATTTGCTTCTGGTGATTTGGAATATAATTAGCTTCTTACCAAAAAGTATAAAATCATTCTTTTCTTCGATTTTGTTAAGGGGACAGTGGATTTCAAAATAAGCAAAAATGGACAGAAACATGAAATTTTATTTTTATTGTTTCCTTACCAAAATATATGTTCATATTCAACTAAAACCATGTTATAAAATATTGTTTAGCTAAATGTATATTCCAAAGACCTAGAGAAATAATGTACACTTTAATTACTTTTCTCAAAATGATATTGAAATTAGATTTGAATATCTTTGTTTCAATTTTTGGAGAAATGAAATAGAATTAATAATAAAGATTTCTGCTAAACATTAAAAAAAAAAGGGTATCCTTTTCATATTTCAAGTTTATTAGATGGTTAAAAGTCAATTTTAGTTCCAAAAAACATCAAAAGTACAAATTCTTATGAAAAGTTCGCAGATAAATATTTCTAAAATATTAGGATTTAATTGAAATTATAAAATCATGCACTGTTTTATTCCAAATAAATTAATATTGGGTAATAAGAAAAAATAATAAAAAAATTAAAAATTAAATGACCTAAATATTTTGAAATTTCAAAAAAATTCATATATTTTAGTTTATAAAAAATATTTCATTTAAAAAGGGTTTAAAAGAAATTGGAAGTATTTATATTTTAATACATAAGCATAAAAATTTTTCTAACTCTAAGTGCATAATTCACAAAAATATCTAATACAGTCCACCATCCTTGCGTTTTAAAAGAATATAGTAACAAATTGAAGTTTTAAAAATATTATTAGTTGTCCGTTCTTATTTGTTCTGAAGTTTTATTTTTTAATTAGCAGTTTTCTTCTAAATTACGAAAAGTACAAATTCAGATTTGGAATACCGTAATTGAAGTAGTTAATCTTCCATTTTATATGGAATTTAGGAGTAGCTATTATGTTTTATTAATTGAAAAAATTGGACGCAGTACATAATTTTTTAAATGCTTTGGCAAAATTAAAACTACAAATTTTATAATCTTTTTATCCATACTTTTATTTATTTTGCTTTTGTTGTAGTACATTTTTGTTTTACAAAATAAAGACCAATTCATTCAAATAATTTCTTCTCAGGTTCTATAGTATTTTTTCCATTTTTTGGCCAATAAAAGAATTACGCGAAGACAAAAATTTAATTTATAAGATGCAATTATTTATCAAGTTAAATTTTGATATATGGGTGGGAATTGAAGCTCACTCCAGATAGAACATGAAATAAATAGTAGTCTGAAGTTGTAAATCTAGTGAATGCGACTAGTGGACTCTTACACTACCCCGACTCTTACCCCCGTATTCTGGTCACTAAATGTTTTGATGAGCATGGTACGGAAATTTTATTAAATACCAAAATATTTACAGTAAAAAAAAAAAAACTAAAATAACTATGTACGGATTTTACAAACACATAAGAAAGGATAATAAACTGAAACAGTTTACAAAGATTTTCAACTTTAAAAAATTAAAGAAAAGAAATTTGGAATAATAGTATGCAGAAAGATAAAATGCATGAAAAACACATGAGTTCTGTGTTTACCTGTTATCATGACATAGTAGATGAGCATGCAGTTATATAAAAGTCAAATGAAAAATAATTTGTTAAATGGTTACAAAGAAAAACGCAGTTTGATTGATCAAGACATATCAACGGAAATATTCTAAAGTTTGTATCACTGGTCTGATAAAGTAAGGGGAGCTTTGTCTCTTTGTAAAACAAAGTTGAAGTTATGTTTTCCACCATATTTTACGTTTTCCCATCAATACTTAGTCAAGTTGCTTTATATCTTGCGCCATTCAATTTTAATTGGATTATAATAATTCATAATAAACTTTTGATTTATTCTGTGAATTAAAATCATCCTTTTTAAAATTTTGAAGCAGCGAGGCTTGTGTACGACGAACAACATACGTATCTCTGCTGCAGTTGATTTTGGATCGAAATAATATAACTCTTCGCAATTCCTGCTTGTTTGGCACAAAATTCTTCTTTAAAATATGAAATATGTAAATTCTTTTAAAAAAATATTAAACAGGGAAAATTCATTAATTTTTAAAGATTTTTGTCATACCTTTCAAAAAAAAATTCTGCTTTTTTGAAAGAAAGTATCACTACTAATGCGATTTGTTAAAAAATAGCCAGGTAGTATTTTATACATTCCACAGCCTTATGAGATATAAATTATTCAAAACTGTGTAGAAAACAGAGCGTCTTATCTAAATTTATCCAATTTGACACATATGTATTTCTTGGGTAGAAGGCGTCCGAAAAAAGGTTATTGAAAATTAAAATTAGATTTAAAAAATGAATTAATATTTAAAAAAATTTCTTTCATCGGGATAATACCACAAAAATCATTTTTGTCTGGATTTGAAATTCAAATATTAAACTGTTTAGAATTTCAATGTTTTTAATATTTAGATTTATACTGAATGTTTTAGATCTATACGTTTATGCTTGTTGCGATATTATTAATGCATTTTTGCGTGCATATTATCACTATTATATAATTAAGAGTAATTTCTAAAAATAAAATTGAACGAATCAATCTACGATGCTTCAGTTTAGATATGAATCTTTCTTCATATGTTGTTTTTTCCAAAACTGACTTTTAGAACTTTCCAGGAAAAATTCTCTATGATGAATATTTAGAATATTTGTGTTTAAAGAAATGCTTTGATACTGGAAAGATTTCATTGAACAAATCCTTCTAAAATCAAATTCTAATCAAATGAATCAAATCATTTATGAAAGATTTTAGATATTTTAATCCCCCAATCCTCCCAAATTATAATTATCCAATAATTTTTTTTTGTACAACCAAGTCATTAAACATTTTCAGGCGATTTTGTTTCATATAATTTATGGGATAACTATATGCAAACTCTAAAAGGAACTCTGAATAAATTAAATACAAAATAATCAAAGAAAATATTCAATTAATATTCATTCATTTTGGATGAATTGACAAGCAGAACGGTTATTAATATTCGCATATATTATCTAACATCTTTCTAATGAAGATTGCAAAAAATTAATACTATGTGAAAATTTACAAATCATTTCCTTCCTTTTGAATTTTTATTTATTTATAAAAGTGTTGATTTTTTATTAGGATAAAAATAAGGAACCTGAGAATAGTGGTCTTTATTCTAATTGAAATAATATTCAATATTCACAATAAAAGGAGACTCTAACGTAAAAACAAACCAAATATTATAAGTACAGCAGATAATTTTAAATGTGAAAAGTTATTTTAAAATTAATTTTTCGTTTCTGGTTCAATTATACGTACATTCCTCATTATGAAGGAAATAATTTATTCCTGAGAAAAGGAACCATTGTGAATTTTCATAGTTTTCTAAATAATAAAATACATTAATTAGTGGAATTAACAAATGAAATTTGTGAAGGTTTATTTCTTTAAAATTTCCACTCATTAGAAAAATCTCTAATATCTCTCTCTCATTTTATTAAAATAAAATCTTTCAGGCTAGATTTTTGTTACACATGATATCGTTTTATTACGTTTTATATCGTTAATTTATTTATCATTTATTTATTTATCGTTTTATTAAGAATAGATATTTTGTATGCAGTTTCTTCATTATTAAGGAACCAATTTATTTCTCAAAAAAAGATACTTGTGAGTCATCATAATTATCTTAATAATAAAGTGCATTAATTTTTGAAATTATCAAATGAAATTAGTGAATGTCTAATTTTTTAAATTCTCCGACACCAATAATTTAAAAAATTTCAAATATATATATATCTCATTTTATTAAAATGAAAGCTTTCTGTCTAGATTTTCATTTCACATAATATCTTTTTATTATCTAGATGTTTTGATATGAGAATTTGTCCAATAATTAATATAAATATTCTTTAAAATTAGTGAGCATTACTTGAAAATACTCATAAAGACTTAAGATTTAAAATACAAATTAGGAGACACAAATTTTGTAAAAAATCGTAGAACTCTACATACAGTAGAAATAAATTTGGTATTAACTGTTCATTATCTATCGCTATGTAAGACATAATATATTTATCTACTATTGTGAATTCCTTTGTTTTTCTTATTTTTAGAAAACCAACGTGTTAAAATGAAATGCGCAATCGGAACACCATCATATGTTTTATTTTGTGAGATATTTCTTAATATTTGAATCACTCAAATTCAAATTCCTATCAAACAATACTTTAATTCACCCAGATTCAATTTTATTTGTTCCTTACAAACTAAAATGTTTATTGAAAATAGATGACTCATAAAAATAACTAACTAGAGTACTTACTGAACTTTACATTTTAGAAGCAAAATCGAAAACGTAACTGTAAGGTTTAAAGGTGGCCTTTTAATGAGATCAAAGAATGATATCCTTCCACTGTCATTTAGAATTTCTTTCTGAGCAGAAACTCTTTTAAACAAAACTCTTCCATCATAAAAAATTCCCTAACTATTTTCCCTAAAGCAGAAACTTCCCTTGAAATGAAATGAGCACTCGGATTAATACCATTAATCATGTGAACGAATTTTCCCTAAACGCCAACCTCTTCCTCAGTGTTCCTCACTACTTTTAAAATCTTCTGCATTCCTTTGGAAGATGATTGAATAAAAATGATAAAATGTTGAAAATGAGATAAGATCTTTTGTTTACATAAGTTATCTCCTTATCAGTGCATAAGTTTAGTGTGCTATGTAGTTTTGCAAAGTTAATGTTCGCATTGTCGAGTTTTGCAAAATTAATGTTCGTTCTATCTTCCGCTTTCACACTATGAGAGATTTGAAGTGTGAAGCTTTTCAATAAAGGATAAGATAGAAAACTGAAAATAGCGGATAAAATAGTAGGAGAATCTAGATAATGCTTTCCTACTGAGGACATTATTGCTAATTAACTTCATACCGTTATTATTCCAAATCCCTATGCTAAGATTCTTTACCTAGAAAGGTGCTGGTGAAGGGACGTTGATTTTTGGAAAAGATAGTAGATTATTTTGGCCCTCTTGAGAAAATGCAATTATTATTTTTAAAGAAAATGAACTATAATATAATTTTACCGAAAAAGATTTTTAAACATTTATATTAATTATATTTCCTAGATAAATACTATTATAGAAGCGTCTTATAGGTTCGTGGATATTAGCATTCTACATACTTGGTAATGGACATACTGGATTATGGAATAATAAAAAATGATACTTTATTCCATGGATATCCCAGAAAACACGGAGCACGGCTAACAAAAACTCAGCCAAGACACACAAGAAGATCAGAACTTTCAACCATTAATAACACGTGATATGTAAATTGTTTAAAAAGTAATAATAATAGCACTCTGCGAAATTATAATGTTATTAGATCTCAATCAATAATGCTCGTATGAATGCCTCTTCTTATATAATTTCTCGGCTGTCCCCAGACTTCTTACGGAGTTAAAAAAAAAAAAGGAGAGAGAGAAGGGGGGAGGGAGATATAAAATTTTTATTCCTAATAAAGTTGGGACCTTAATTAATACATTTTCTGAATTTTTGTTACATTCTTCTCAAAGTCTATGAGATCGGGGAGCAGACATTGAATCAAAAATTTAACAGCGTTAAGAATATCTATAAGTTTTTGTTTCTTGAAATAATATTATATAATCAGGAAAACTGTTTTATAAATTCATTGCAAGCACATATAAAGAGCACTTATTTTTAGAGAGGCTTCTAACTTCTTAAAGAGCCCAAAATATTTTCTAGGTATTAATATTTCTATATCTTCAGAAAGAGACGATATTAAGATGAGGATAAAAGTTATTTAATTCAAATTATTTAATATGTAAAAGAATTAATTAAACAACAATTCTCACTTATGCTACAAATTAGGAGAGAAAAAAAATCATTGAACTTAATTGATTAAATTGAATTGAAATATATCAACAGAAAGTGTAAAAATTTCATAGCAATAATACTTAATTATTTTCTTAATTTAAGCATTAGTAAATTTCATATAGCACACTAATTTCTTTGAATAAAATAAAAAGAAATATTGTTATTGCCATTTTTTTTATCTTCAAAAATATATAAGTATTTCTTATATAAACTCATGCTTAAATTTTATTTTTGATGTCGTCTGAAAAAAAAAGTGATATTGAAGTCGCAAACATTCTATTCTTTCAACGACAACTTTCCAAATGTATGCTTTACTTCCAACTAAAGGGGGGAAAAACCATCGTTTCCTTCTTTTGAGTAATGGTGGCGTCTTGTCAGCAAATCGAAATATTCAATTCTCATACTTTTTTATCCATCTCCCTGTTTTTAAGGTGTTCTTGGAAAATGTTTGTTTTGAGAACCTTTCAAAACAAACTGTTCGATTTATTGAAAATATTTCTCAGCCTTTTCCCTTCGATAGCTAAGAAAAACAAAATTCGGAAATTTTGAAAACTATTTTAATAAACAAGGCTTTCACATAAATGAAAGTAAAGAATATAAAAATATTTATTGTGATTTCTATGGTTCCTAAAAATAATTATTGGCAAGTTCACTTACTATCTCTTTTAATAAGAAAAATGAACGTATGCGTGGTTTCTTGCGTGTGTGTTTGTGCAGTGCTGCAGACAGACTATTTGATTTAGGGACAACAAATTTAGCAGATATATAATTTTTAGAACATAGTGTGTGCCTTCAAGATTTTTTTAATTAAAATTTTAAATAATTCATAAAGACAAGACATAATTGTGGTATTTTCTGCTATATATTTCAATTTTTTTTTAAATTATTAAATCCAAATTTTCTCTCGTTTTTAAAATTTGAGAAATTATCTTATCTATAATATCGTCTTGATTCGTTTCTTCCATTTCTAATGAATTTTTTAAAAAAATATTTAAAGAAAACTTTACAACATACATGATATTTCATTGTTGAATGAAAAGGCTGATCGGTTTCACTGCTGATGCTAATATTTCAATTCGTCCTGCCTTATTTTCCCATTATTCATTGAAAACTCGACTTCTTAGTATGGTTTCGTATAATGGGAACCATCGTCATAAAAACCTTGAGTCTCAGTCATCGTAGTCATTAAAGCCATGAAGCGAATAAATTCAATTTATCATACTTAATATCCACGAAGCGAATCAATTCAATTTATCATACTTAATATCAACTGAGATGTCATTCTCAAAATCACACACAAATGAAGAAAAGGCTTTATGTGTTGCTACGAATCTGTTCTTGTTTGTTTGTAATTATGGCACTTGCCACGGACAAGCCCCGTCGTCAGAGACAGCCGAGTTTAAGCCTGAGGGGGTGCGTCGCTTGTTTCTATAGTAGCGCCAACTAGGGCCAAGAGAACGACTTAGCTACTCACGCATCACTCATTCGCTAGCACAACCCCTTTTAACAGGAGGGCACATCTCACAGATAGAACAACGAAAGAACAACCATACCCAAACCGGGACTCGAACCCGGAACGCCCAGATCACGAGGAAGACGCGCTACCCCTATGCCAGGACGCCGGCACGAATCTGTTCTACCGTTGCTAAATAAGTGACTAAGACTTTAAAAACAAAATTGTGGTCAAACTTTATTTTTTGTTGATTTGGATTAATTCAATAACTTTAGTGACAAATATGGCTCTATTTCTATTAGATATCTAGATTTAGAATTCACAGGGAAAATATCGTGTGATGTCATGTCTTGTTGGAATACTATGTAACTAAAAGTGACCACACAAAGAGCTCATTTTCTGTTTGGAATATTAAGCACAGAGCCAACTACTTAGCTTTTTTTGCAAAGTATCGTTACTGTTCCACATTTAGTGATTTACTGTCTTCTTGATTTCTGCATGTGCTTTTCAATGTATAATATTTTCTATGCATTCGTTACCTAGGTTCATATTTTCGAATATTTGTAGCACCGTCTACCATTATCCAGCTTGATGAATCTCTTTTATACGGTAGACGATTTCCGTAAAAATATATTTTCTTCATCTGTGTGGAAATCTCATTAATGTATCATATACACATTGCAAATTTATATTTGTAACGAATTTTTAAGAGAAAATGTTTGTGTCTTCAATACAACATACAATGCAATATATTTACACTATGAATATTTCTAATAATAAATAAGACCCTATTTTAAAATAGGTTAGAAAATACTTGCGTATGTAGAAAAACTATTGCTTTTGGGTTTTTTATTTTTGTGAGTATGTGTTTATGTTTTTTTTTCTTTAAATCAAAAGTAATTAGGTATATTTTGAAATTCCTCATCTGAATTATAATGTTAAAAAATATAATAACATATTCGTTTCTCTTTGTAATTTATGTTTATACAAATTTTTTATTTAATTTTGTATTTTGTTCCTCATAGAAAATATATAGGCGGTCACAAAATGATTCTGATTCATCCTTTCTTTTATTCTGTTGAACCAAATGAGTTAAAGCAAAATAGAAATATATCCATTCTATATAAGATTTCTATGCTGTTTCCGTAAAAAGATAAATAAGAAGAATGTAAAACAGAACGATATAAATGTAATAGAAATTTATAGATCATAGTTAAGTAGTCACATGTATTTTCATTTATTTTGGAAGAAATATTGGTGCAAAGGATTTGAACCGATTTTAACAAAAAGAAATTTTATTATTCTTACTAAGGTGAATATTCAAACTATTACCTCAAAAGAGAATAATATGAAAATATAGAAAAAGAAGTAAAATTCAAAAATTATGAAAATCAATATATTTCTATCGCTTTTTTTAGGATTTTTAAGTCAAAAGTGGGATAAAAAGATACTAATTTATTTTAATAACTAGCCGCCTTTGTCGACCAGCCGGTTCGCCAGTATTACCGCTCGCTACAATTTTCAATTAAATATTTTAAGTAACTGGTCTCTTAATACACTGGTATGCAAAACTTAAGCAACAGGTATGTTTTTTGCCGTAACTTCACGAGAAATCATCTGAGAGACATGAAATTCAGAAATGAGATACAGCATTTTGTTCTGAAAGAATGACGAAAGCATAGTTGCGCAGAAATGAATACAATGCATACAATATGGAATCAAACAAAAAGAGGCTTTATTGAACTCATAGTATCGTTACACATGATTGTCTGTCCAAGAGGAAGAACAGCAAGCAGATGTTCCTTAGTATGGGATATGCCCTTCCCTTACTGCAATGGTTGCTTCGCACCGTCTTCCCATACTCAGCACCAGATTGTCCAACAGTTCTTGAGGTAAGAGTGCCCATTCCTCAATCAGCATCTGTTTAAGCTGTCGGGTGTTCCCAGGAGGATGTAATCGTGCCACAAGGCGTCTCCCCAAAGCATCCCACACATGTTCTATCGGATTTAAATCAGGGGAGCACGCCGGACAATCCATTCGAGTGATATCTTCACTTTCCAGGAGCTCCTCAACAGCATGAGTCCTGTGTGGCCGTGCATTGTCATCCATAAAAACGAAGTCTGATCCAATGGGACCTCGGAACAGACGCACATGGGGAAGGATCACCTCCTGACAATAGCGATCTCCAGTTACAGAACCTCTGTCGAAAACGTGGATCTCAGTCCGCTCGTTCATCATAATGCCTCCCCAGACGACAACTCCAGGACCACCGAAACGGTCTCTTTTCGTGATGTTACTGGGATGAAACCGTGTCCCGATCTCTCTCCAAATCAACTGGCGTTGGGAATCGCTTGTGGCTCTAAAACGACTCTCATCTGTAAAGAGGAAACGACTCCATTAATGAGATGTCCAGTTTTTGTGCTCCCTACACCACTCTAAACGGTGCCGCCTGTGGGAAACTGTCAAAGGGATGCAGAGTTCAGGACGGCGGGCAAATAGGTCACCTTTGTGAAGACGTCTGGACACAGTAAAACACGACACTTGTCGCCCCGTTGCTGCACACAGTTGCTGAGTAATGGCGCTTGCTGACTGGTTTCGGGTTCTTTTCGCCTGCAGGACGATATATCGGACATCTACTGCAGTTGTTTTCCTGGGGAGGCCACCACTAACCTTTCTCACAGCTGTACCTGTAGTTTGGAAGGCTTTCAAAGCGCGCGAAACGACACTTTTGTTGATTCCGAACTCTTCAGCTACACTGGTCACAATACGCCCCTCCTCCAGCTTTCCCATCATTCTTCCACGTGTGAAATCGTCCAGGTGATTTCTGCTAGCCATATTTCACGAATTAACTCACGTGCACTTGCAGCGAATGTCTTTAATTGCGTCTTCGTCATTCCTTTTATTGTAGTGTTGAGCTGCGCTCCTTCCGCATGTGTTTTGCGTACGCTCACGTCGCCTGTGACGTTTTGTTCCTGATATTTGCATACGCATGACCTTTCTCTTGAATTACGTGTTCATTATACTGATCGCAAGAACTCCTTTTCTGCAATTTCATGGCTATCTGCTTAAAATTTGCATTGTTGCTTAAGTTTTGCACACCAGTGTAGATTCTCAAACAAAACATTTTAAATCTTCAAATTTTGATAGTCATACCAAACTTATACTGTTGTTTAGATCGTTTCGTTCAATTTAATTTATATATTTTGCTAATTTGTTGTCATTTCCGGTAAAACTTCAACTTTAAATTAAAGTGTAAATGATGAAATTGCAATTAATATTAAGATATTTTTTAATAAAACCAAGAGTTTTATTCTATTTATCATCTTTATTGTTATTTATTTATTATTATTATTATTGAATATGAGTATTGCAAACAGAATCGCTTGGTATTTAAGTCTTATGTGAACTACAAAATATTTTTCACAATTTATGTAATATCTCAAAGAATAATTCAACAAAAACTTCTCAGATTCAGCATAAAATTCAATTTTTAGTTTTGCTTTCAAAAAGATTGAAATGAAATCAATAATATTTTGTTCCGGCCTATAAATATATTTTAAAAATTATGAATTCTAAATTTAATGCAGTAAGGCATTATATTCTGAGAAATATTCTGGACACACCAAATGTTAAATAAATGAATGAATGTTTCTATTTTCCACGATCAACTAAGACTTATTTATGAAGTTTTAATGATAAAAATTTAGAAAAACTCAACATTTTTATAATCTTAGGCCAATAAATCTTGAGAAACCTGCGCGCTGATTGGCGTATTTTCTATGAAACGATTGATGAAAAATCTAAAATTATCCTTTTTTTGATTAGTGATATTCAAATTTTCATTAATAAGTCAGTTTAAGTGATTGATTTAGTTAACTGGAAATTAACTCATTTTATTTAAAATATTAGTGTTTCAAGAACATTTTGTTAATCGTGATTTCCACAGCAGAAGCTTTATGTAAAATCAAAAATTCGTTATGTATTAGAGCATTTATTGAATCAAGTTACATAAAATATAATCATTTTCCATTTAAACCATTTTAGCATATCTCTGTCTTATTAAAGGTTTACAAATTAGCTGTGTGGCCCTGATTTGAATGGATATCCAGTTCATATTAAAGAAAACTTGCCTTAAAATAAAACTGATTTATTGGATTAATAATATAGAGCGTAAAAGATCATAAAATAATTTTTCTTGAATTTATTTTTTAGAAAAAATAATATTTCATTTTTGTTTCATTTCCTACAGACACGTGCCGAAAATTATATTTTTGCAGATTTCATTTCCAAAAAGATTTAATTTATTTTTAATTGGAGCTTTAATCAATGTGATGGCAACACTTTGAGAAAAGCTAATTTTCCCATGAATGCGAAACGTGCTCGTGCAGCTTAAATTTTATTTTTATTTTGTACGAAAAAAATTGTTGAAAAATATAGTTAAAATATTTATTTAAAAATTCATTAAAAATAGAAATTTAATTTTAAGGTTAAAACAGTGGTATCATTTAAAAGATAAATTTTTGATCTTTAACTTCATGTAAAAATCTTTTTTGTGCGGTAATATTTTCAGATTATAGCAGAAACACGCCAAAATTTCGCTTAATTTTTAAATAAATAAAATTCTAATTATAAATCCGAAAAATAATCCCCATGTGCACATTCCCGGTCTCCAAAGTATACACGTGTCAAATTTGGTAGCTGTAGGTTGAATGGTCTGGTCTGTAGAGCGCCAACACACACACACGCACACACACACACACACACACACACACACACACACACACACACACACACACACACACACACACACACACACACACACACACAAACTCATTGAGCTTTATTATAAGTATAAATTAGTGTAGTTCACATCACTTAGCAACTTTTCTACAGCATAACGATATACAGAAAAAAGTTAATATTTTTCAACCCGTCATGTTATATAATATATATATTATGATTATAATTAAAGTTACGACTTCAAACATCGATAATTTTAAAACTACGCGTCAGAATGATTTGATATTTTAGCAGAAAAATTTGAGTCAATGGAGATTTGTTTGGCGAAGGAAACAAAATAGTTCCAAAATTTACCGATAGATGGCGTTGTCAGAAGAAAGACCAAAAATGTATTAATTAAATACAGGAATATTGTTAGCCAAAAGGAAACAATATAGTTCAGAGGTTTACTAAAAAATTTATTAGCGATAAGACAAGAATACATGTTTATAGCGATAACAGTGATAATGACAAAAATAAAGAGCTTCATGAAAAAACACCTTATTATAGGGTGGTTATGGCATACTTTGTTCAATATGCTCTCCACCTTGTTCCGCTACTAATTGAAAGCGCAAAACAGCATGCTCCACAACAGATTGGAGGGTATCTGTACTGATACAATGGATGTGATACGTGATGCTTGCCCTCAAGTCTTTAGATTCTCAATCCGTCCACTGTACACAACAACCTCAGATCCAGAAATCGCATGGGATTAAATCGGAGGAATGTGGTTACTTATGATCCTCTCATCTCCGAAACGAACATGCAGCAATTGCTCCACAGGAGTAGCAATGTACGGAGGAGCGCCATCTTCTATGGATATTGTGCAATCCACACCCTGACGATGCTGAAGTGCCGGAAGGACATGGTTACGCTAACGTGCTTCATACCTCTTGCCAATAACGGTGCAACGGGACCTGCAGGTGTGATCTCCTCGAAGAAAAACGAACCGACGATAAACGCTGCCGTTATTTTGCACCACACAGTGACCTTCGCAGACTGAAGAGGTAATGGCTGTTGTAGGAAAGGATTCCCGGTCGCCCATATCCTGCAATGTTGCGTATTTAAAGAACTCTACAAATGGAAGTGGGTTTCCTCAGACTACAGAATGTTCCATGGCTATCCGTTGTCCACTTCTATTAAGGCAAGAAATCGTAGAGCAAGAGATTCACGTGCTTCCAGCAAATAGCCACTGCTGCACATGAGTTATTTTGTACGGATAACAGTGCAAGATGTTCCATAGGACTTTACGCACCGTGCTGAAGGCTTATCCAGCATTCGGCCAACTCCCCATTCACTGCTGATACCAGCATCACTGTTAGTCTGTTCTTATAATGCTGTATCCATATCTTCCAATGCCACATCAGAAACTGGTTTCCTTCCTCCACCGCGTTTCACGTCAAATGAACTGATCTCTTCTAATTTAGCAATCACTTATCGCAGGTCATTTATGGTTATTGGATCCGAATTCATGGATTTTAATGTCCAAAACTTCCTGATAGTTGTAAGTGCACAGTCATCGTTCTGATAAAAAAAACTTCAAGAGAAGAGCGCGATCCTTCATAGTCAAAATCATGATGAAGTGTTCAGGCAAAGTGCTGGTGTTCTGCAGTTCTATGACAGCTATAACTAATTCGTAAATGTCCAGACAATATGAACCCCGACAGTGTCATCTATCGGCACGTTTTGAAACTATTTTCTTTCTTCGCCAAACAAAATTCCATTGCCTCACGATTGTTCTGCTAAGATATTAAGTCATTCTGACCAGTAGTTTTAAAATTATCGATTTTTGAAATCGTAATTTTATTTATAATCATCTTGTATTTACAATATTGTACAAGAAGTGAGAATGTGTGAATAAAATATAGTTATGAAGCATGAATTTAACTATCCTAGTGAATTTTATGAATTCATATTATCATTATTTTAACTTTATAGGCATGAAATTTCCCCCTCAAAATCTTTGATTTCATGAAGTTGTTTTCTAATAAAATAACTCTAAAAGAAAAGCATTTTAACAAAATAACTTTGAATTTTTTTCCTCATAACAAATTCCAAAATCGCAAAGTATATTAATTTTATTTTGAAAAAGTAGAGTTTTATTATAATAGAAAACATTAAGGTTTAAACAAGTAAAGTATTGATAAATTTTTCTTAATAAATATGCCATCTAATTAAAAAGTTTGATTTATAATATAATTAATTTGTTATTCATTTTTAAAAAAATCATATAAATATAATTGCGCGAAAGAGTACAATGACATTGTTAATATTATTATAATTTATTTTTTACATAATTATATTTATTTGTTATAAAATGTTTTTTTTTGTTTCTTAAGTATTATGCTTATTTTTTAAATGATTATTTTTGTACAATTTCCCCAACTAATAAAACTGCGTAAACTGATTTCCCTAATAAATGAAAATATTTTAACAGCTCATGGAAAATTAACTTCATTTAGAACATTCGAATATTATTCTTAAAAAATGTAATTTTATGTATTTACTATGCTGATGATTTCATTTTCATATCGATCATTTCCTAAATGTGCCAGTATCAAGCCACTATCTGTCGGCCACAACAAATCCTGTCGATACTGCTACGTTCAGTGGTGGCGGGGTGGTAGGCTGTACGCAAGAAAAAGAAGTATCAAGCCATTAACCAGGCACTGAAAACTTCATTTGCTTTGAAATTTATTATCTCAAAAATCAAATTAAAAAAATCACATAATAGTATTCAATGTTATAAAATTTATTGCATAAGACAATAAAAGGCATTTTATAAATAATCAATCACGTTTAAAATAAACCAAGATCTGAAGCCCTTTCATTATATTTTCATAGAAAAACACAAAGAAGGACAATTAATGATAGAATTCAAAATTATAAAACACTACTGCATAAAGCAATGATTTAGTAAATATACTATCAAATTCAAAATTAATCAAATATCTGAAAATTATTTGTTACTATTATTTATTGTATTTTTTATAAAATTCAATTGAAAACAATTACACATTATGATACAAATTCATAAATCTTTGATATATAAAGCATTGAAAATTGAATCGATCACTCATAAGGAATTCAAAGAAATCACAGGATATAACAACCTTCTAAATAAGAATTTCCATAGGAAACATACTTAAAAATTAAAAATTAAACGTAACTTAAAAATTATACAAGAACTGCAGCCCTTTTTAGTATATATCATAGAAAACACAAATGAGAACAGTTAATAAAAGATTTCAAAATTGTAAAATATTGTATCAAGCAGCGATTTCATAAATATACAGTCAAATTCAAAATTATACAAGAATTGGAACATTATTTATAGTGTTTTATTAAAAAGTTCTATTGGAAACAATTACTATGTAGGATACAAAGTCATAAATCTTTGATATATATAAAGCATTGAAAGTTGAATCTATCATTCATAAGCAATCCAAATAATTCACAGGATGTAACAGTCTTCCAAACAAGAATTTCCACGACGAAAAATCATTCATTTATTTCCATTTCTACTAATTACATTAATTCTACGCTTGTCTCCCAAACGCTCATAATCTAGGCATTGGTACCCTTGTTATTTCTGCAAAACCCATATCCCCCAACGCTGGAAGTTGTTTCAAAACTGTTCCCCATATCCCTAATTATTAGGAAGCCTAAGAAGCGTAAAGCCTTCTCTTGAAACTTGAAACTCGGTGCGTTTTGTCCACATCTTTAATTGGAGTGAACTCATTCGGACCGTACGTGCGGGGATCTATAATTTGATAGAATGTCTTCGCACACACCAGTCAGGAGTGCCGAGGCGTGATCTTCGTCAATTGAGAGTTTTATGCCTGGAGGCTATTAAATGAAATATTCAGATTTCTCTGCTAAAGGAAGAGTGAAGTATTAATACCGCCGCCTGTCCTTTGAGATTTCGTTTTAGATCTTGTGTCTTTGCATAGTTTCGCTTCAGATCTAGGATCTTTAGATAGTTTTAAATAGCAAAATTATGGCCACATATTATGTCTCATTTATAATATGATATTACCCTGCTTTTACTTACTGCTCTTTAATATGCACATCAATAAAAATAATTTCTAAACTTAATGACTTTGAACGTTTGCTTGAAGCAATTGAGTTGATGATGTATCTACTTAAAATGATTATAAAAATGATAAAATAATCAGTTGAATTATATATATATATATATATATAATTCAACTGATGTACTATTATCATAAATAAATTTCAAATAAGTAATTTATTTTCATACTTAATTTTCAAACAGTATCAATGATTTTTTATTATATTACATGATTGTGTTCACTGTTATTTATCCAAGTAAAATAATATATATGCTACATGATTATGTTCCCTGATATTTATCCTTATGAGCTAATATTACAAGATCTATGATATCTATATACATGGAATAATATATATAATTACATGACTGTATTCATTGATATCTATCCACATGAAATGATACATAATTACATGACTGGGGTTTTTAGAGAGCAAAAGTATAAAATATTATAAAACTATGTAAATAAAATTGCTAAAACAAGTGATGTAAATGTAACAAATATTTGTTTACATGATATGGATTTTCAAAAGAACTTTATTATAAATACTGACGTTTTTCTCTGTATGTAATCCTCCCCAATCCCATAGAAAACAGAAAAATAAAACCAGCAATCAATGGTGTTTGAAATGTAAAATAAGAACTGAGTGAAATTGCTATTCATTCAAAGAAAATTTTGTGAATGAAAGTGTAGAATGAAAAGTAATACATTATTTTGTACATCAATTGCCGACTTAATGATAATTTTTGTAAGTTTTTATATTAAATTTTTTCTGATAATACGAAACTCTTTAAGTCATTTATTTATTTTTGTTATTCTCCATTTTCGCGACACTCCGGGGGGCATCTCGAAATGAAGAAAAGATGCTTCCGGCTGGTGGTTGGATCTCGCCACCCTGGAGGGTACACTAATAGGTGAGGGACTCCTCCCATCGATGACGGGGCCTACTTCCTTCGGGGAGAGTTGTACCGTGGCCGGTGACGGCCCTTAGGACTCAACAACAGTTCCAGCCAATATTGCTGTTGCGGCGGTCCGGTCATTCAGTTTTTATGGTTTAAATCCGTGTGCCTTCGTGGCGGGTCGGAGAGTTAGATGGCTGACTTCTCCATTTTCGCGACAGGTTTCGATGAGGTTTTCAGTAATTCATTTTGTGCAATAATGAGAAATTCTTCAAAATGCAATCGAAGATATGAAAAAAATGTGTATATTTTTCCCGATATTTTGCTATTACAAAATTACATAATAAAAAAAAGAGAAAACAATTTCACATGAGACATTATAAGGGATTATTCTCTTGGTGTTAACATAGAAGTTCCCGTTTTTTATTTTTTAGGACGTATCTTTCGTTTGATTATTTATTTTTTACGACGTATCTTTCATTTGATTATTTATTTTTTAGGACATATCTTTCGTTTCATCATCTATTTTTTAGGACATATCTTTCGTTTAATTATTTACTTTTTAGGACATACCATTCGTTTGATTATTTTTCTTTTATTATTTTTAGGACACATCTTTCGTTTGATTATCTTTCTTTGGTTATTTATTTTTTAGAACAAATCTCCTATTTGATTATTTTTCTTTGATTATTTATTTTTTAGGACATATCTGACACTTAAACAAATTATTTTAATTTTTTCTTTAAAAAAAACCAAGCGACATTAAGAACTTGGAAAATTTTCATTGCTCATTTTAAACGTTAAACGTTGGGTTGTTAGTTATTTACAGGAAAGGAAGATATAAAATAATTTTGTTTTCTTTTTTGTCCTTGAAACAATGGCACTTTGACAACTCCGATTTCATGCAACAAAATAAGATAATAAACATAAAAGAAGATTTATCTTTATCTTCTTTACTGTTGGCTCTTTACTCTAAAGACTCTATGACCTACTTAAGTTGATTCATATTGTGAATGTATTGCTAAAAGTAGTCAAATTGAACGCAAAGGAAAAAAAAACGAACGATTGTATATTTTGGTTTAAATATTATGTCAGTAACGAGCATTGTATATTGAAGATTCATTGGTTCACGTGTTGTAAAGATAGGTTTCTAAAACAATCAAACGATATTAACTCTTTCTAATTTTTATTTGTTTATATTTAAACATAAAACGGTAGTGCATTTTTCGGACTTGAAAAATGTGCATTCTAAAAGATTTTTTTTAAATTTTAGTTGTATTTTTATTAATTAGAAACAGTTCAAGAAATTGGAGGCCTTTATGATTAATTTCTTTTTCTTATCATCATAGCAATACTTTTTAATTAATCAATTTATTATTTTTTTACCTTAAACAATACTTTTCCATTGATTATATTTAGATGGAAGTTTTGCATCTCAAAATTTAAAAAATAAAGTTAAAGCATTATTTCGAAAAATTGGTCTAACAATAATTTCGATTCTTAAAAAAATTCTTTTCTTTTCTTTTGAGAAAATTAATCATAATACTTGAATTTTTATTTTAAAATTCAAGCTTTAAGTTTTCATTTTTATTTTTTGCACCCGCATTGAAAAAAAACATTTTTATATTGAGGTACTACAGATTTTTAACTTACGATAAATTACTGATAAATTGTAGTGCAAAAAGTAAAACTTCTTACAATTTTTTTTTACATTTAATATTATTTAATTTAAAAATATTTTACCGTGTTATAAATTTTAAATCTTTCTTTTTTCCCCGTAGTAATAAAAAACTCAATCTGAAGCTAAGCATTCTGTCAGGAGGATTCGTATCTTGCTTATAAAACAAAATTGGTTCAAACATGACTGCGAGGGTCGATGAATATATATGCAAAGGAAATCGATTCAATTTTTTTCATGATTATTTTAGATTGACTGGAGTCTTTACTCAATGAATTTACTTGTTCATATTTTCATTTTTACTTTCTTGTATACGAAGTACAGGGAAAGTAGTCTAATTGTCAAAACACTAGAAGTAGAGATTTTTGAAGAATTCTTATGTTATAGGGATTGAGATGCGGCAGGATAGAACTTGGGACCTTATGGCTCGTAGCCCAATAACATGACCATGATACAAAAGCAATTGCTCGTGCAGCGTAGCTGTTAACTGGCTTACAAGCTATTCACTACAGATTCTCCCTCCAGTGAGTTGGAGGTGAGACGATCGATATGGCTGTCGAGTGGCAATGTATTAGCTGTTGACTCTAATGTGCCTGTGCCTATTTGAGTAGCGCCAAGCATTATGGCGAGCGTGTGTGGGGGAGTGGTTGCTGATGCTGTTGCTGCGTCAAGTGAATCTGATGACTTTGGTTTGCTGTGGGTAAATGACGCCACAACAGCTGTACGAAGGCTGAAAGTTCATCGTCCGAGGTCACCAATGTAGGGATTGAGATGCGAGAGGATAGTACCTGGCACCTTATGGTTCACAGTCCAGTAACATGACCATAATACAAAAGCAATTGCTCGTGCAGCGATACGGTTAGCTGGCTTTTAAACTATTGATTACAATGTTATGTCTCTCTGAGTTAAAAAAACACATTTTTTGAAAATGTCTGTCAGTTTATAACAAACATAACCCAAGTACGTTTTGAGCTAGACTTGTTAAATTTGGCTTACGGTATTTATACCAAATTTGTAAATTTCTGTCACATTATGAGCAAAATGTTGAGCATTTTGAGGAAGTCTGACTGTTTGACTTTTCGAATATAAGTTAACTTGATTATAAATTAAAAGCTACAAAACATAGAGCGCTAGATAGATAAAACCCGATATACATATTTACCACCAATAGTGAACACACCTATTAAATTTTGTGCCAAATCCAACAAAGGGGTGACCGTATATCTATCTGTACTTTCAGAAACATGTAACCACAATAACTTAAAATCTCAACAATTTTAATATGTCAAATCTGATGTGGAATTTTGTGACTGCAATTTTTGTTTTCTATCAGAATTTTGTTTCAATCGGTTGCAAAAAATGTGTCTTAATTCCAAATTGGAGTTTCGGATACATTTAATCGCTTTCCAGGGATTAACTGAAAAAAAAAACCCAAGGTTTACATGACAAACTCAATAAAAAGGTTAAATTCACGCAAAAAATTTACTTCATAATTATTGTGCGTTTATATCAGGCATTGTGTTTTCTTGGAGAGTATGCCAGAAAATTTGGGGAAGATAGCTCCCTCTGGCTCTATTAAAGCTTTTTTTTTCCAGTTTTTTTTATAAGCAAACTGTTCCATTTTAATGCGAATAAAATTTGATCAAAATGCGAAGTTTAAACTGTTAACATACCGTTGTTGCCTACATATGCCATATGTGTCCACGATGAGGATTTTCATTACATCTGCGCACATTTGTCCTATTTCATCACACAGCTACCGCGAATAATCAAACAATTATTAAAATTCTTTATAATTTAAACATTCCTTGCGATTTTGACCGGGAGAATTTAAAAGCAAATATAGCTAAATTACTATTTTAATATGATATAAACCAATTTGATATGAGAATTATAAAGCTAATATTCATAAAATCAACTTTCCTTGATGTTTTAAACGAGAAAATGTACTTAGAATATTTCTTAAAAATGGAACATAAGCAATACTTTTCATAAATTATATACTATTTACATCTACATCAGTTACCAACACAAATGGTAAAAAAATAAAAAAAATGATGAACGGAAAAATATTCTGATACTTTGGCAAAAGTTACAAATTTGATGTGGTACCACAGGAGCAAACTAATTTTCAACTTGATCTTTTCAGTAAAATAATCCTTCTGGTACATACCGGTGAATGCCTAGAATACTATTTAATTCTTTATCGTCGATATGGACATTCCTTTCTTCTAAAAATTGAAAGGATACATTTATGAAAGTGAATGAAATTAGAAATAAACATTAAGTTAAACGCATAAAAGGAATTAAAAAGAAAAAAAAAGATTAATCCGGTCCTAAGTCTTTTTCAAGGGTCATTCTCAGGCAGGGATTCAAACCAGGGTTTTTTTCAGTGAGGGGTCTGACTTTCGTCCAAAATATTGAATCCTCGTGACCAGAAAATTCCAAGAAATTGGTGTTTTGGAAATAAAAATTAGTATCATAAAATCAAAGCCAAAAAAATAGCACAAAAATAACAAGCAAAATATTATTTCAAGAATAAAATCTAAGCAATACCACTGTAGAATTGAATCACATGAAACTTCAAAAAGACCATTTCATCATAAAACCAAAAAACCTCAATAAAATATAAAAGTAAAGAACATACCAGTTGTATCTACCAGAAAGTAAAAATTTCTAAAACTTTGTGAAGAAAATAAACCTTTTAGTGCAGACCCACATCATTAAACTAAATTCAGTTTCCCACGTTTATAGCTGCATAAGCCTATAACGCTTGGTCATAGTATCTCGTCATCATAAGAGATAAATAGAAGGACCTAGCGCCATCTATTGAATAAAAACACCAAAAGAATAAACTAGCTGTGAAAAAAACAGAATATGTTAGAAAACAGATAAACTTTCTCTTATTAAAACTTCTATATTGGGAAAGTTTTTTGGGAAAATAATTAAAAGTTAGGTCTTTAAGGAAAATGTTTGTTGCTTCAATATAAGAAATTTTGTTATTACAATTTTTTAATCCTGTTAAATTATGAGAAAATCAATTTTTTGGAAACTTTAGAGTTTAAATTAGAATGATAATTACCAAATTTAATTATTTTGAGATTAAATTCATCATTTTTATCGTACTTACTAAAGTTCTTTCATTAGAAATTTTTATTTTTAAATACAGATAGGTCACTCTGTATTGATTTTCGTTCGTTTCAGAAACAAGTCTTTTGGATAATAATCAAGAATAACATTAGCATTATCTATATTTAACAATATAAGTCATCAATATATCTCCAATATATCTTATTGAATTGTGTTTAATTATTTTTTTTCTTATAGTAATGCAGAAAAATATTTGCTAAATCTCTTGAAAAAATTGTTCCCATTCATTGAAGTGACTAATATGAACATCCTACAATATGATCACCATTATTTCCCACTTATTTATTAACATTATCGGAAGTGAGCATTAAAGTCCATTAGATCTGAGTGACAAGAATAAAAGTATTCAAAATTTCTCTTCAAAAAGGAAACTCCAAAACAATTTGAATTTCTTTCAGTTAACTTGCATTTAAGAGTAATTAAGAACCATTACTCACCCTGATGTTTTGCGTTTGCAGAAAAAAATAAAGGTTAAGAAACAGCTACATCGACGGGAACTTTACTAAACATTCAACAGACCATTAGTTATTCCGGCAAATAAGCTGCTAATAACGCGTGCAGAGAGTACGTAAGAAACAAAACGCACCTGATGCATTTGTAATTATTGTCTTACGTGACTCTTCCACCGCCTCAAAGTTCTAAGATTAATTCTTGTCGCAAAAGTTGTTGTCACTCCTTAGTTCTGAAGGAAGTGGAAGTCCATTGCATGAGTAAACACGCTATTTTGTCGTCATATTTTACGATAATGTAAATGCTTTTTTTTTCTAAGTTCGTGGAGGGAAATAACCTTTGAAGTCAAATCGCATCCTTCGCTTTGACGAAGGGAGAAAAAGTACTTAGAATGGAAAAAATAAACGAAAAAATATCTTTCCAGAAAAGGCGAACCATTATTTGTTTTCCCTTGTTGCAATACCTAAATTGAAATGTATTGTTTTTCGTTGAGGAAAAGAAGCAGAGGTATTTTTCTTGAATTTTATTTCTAGAAAAAATTTAATGAGATGCTAGATTTTAGCAAAAGAAACTTCAATATCAATATTTAAATATAAATTTTGTGATTAAAAATAATTTAAATATAGCCTTAATCTCAACATATTCTCTCGAATGTATATATCTTTTTTCTCTTAAACTGGCTATTATACTGAAAAATTTGAGGACATCAAATGTAGACACAAAATTACATTTTATGTTGAAGAAAATATAAACTATTTGCCAGAATGTGTACAAAGCATGCCATAATAATTACTGTTATTAATTAACTTGTACTAGTAATATAAACTAGTAATTACTGTTATTCAAAATTACCTTTGAAGATAATGGATGTTTAACCCCTCAGCTTTCACGATCCCCCATGTGAGGATTTTGAAATTTTACAAACACCAGTCTACTCCGAAAACACATTTGGTACGCCTGACAGATTAGATTTATTCTATGTATATCAGTCCATATTGTGTGCAGCAGAAAATGTGTATTCTATGCTTCGTTTGTTTACAACAAGCGAAAAAATTTGAAATTTGTCACAATGCTTCAAAAATTATCATATTTGAAGCATTGTATTTTTTTTTGGTTTGGTTTTTATATTATAAGGAAATACCGTACATAAATATGTAATTTAGAAGTTAAAGTAAATGATCTATTACATAATTAGTTTTTTTTATTTTATTAAAGTGATTTTTATATCAAATATTTCCAAATAAAACGTAATTTGAATATAATTAAACTACTGCGCAATTTTTTGCGCATATATATATGATTTATCCAATCTAAGATTTTAAAAAAATAATTGTTAGTTAGTGGGTTAATTTTGAACAACATTTGGATGCCAATTTTACGTATTAAAAGGAAATAAGTCAGGAATGACTCCTAATAATTTTGCTCATTTAAGATAAAATAGCAAGGAATTCTATGAGTTTTCAGCAATGTCAATAGTTGATGCAGTGCCGCCAACAAAACAGTAGAGAGCATTGAGGATAACGAAGGTAATGAAGGCAATCAGATATTAAGATTGTTATAAAAATATTTATTCTTAATGCCGTTGTCGGTACTAGCGTTGAAATAATCATGGCCGAAGCTGCAAAACTTGTTGCATTAATCGTTTGCATGATCTGGTGTGAAAGCTAAGTTTGATTCTCCATTATGATAAGACTTATATAAGTATGATAAGACTCATCATACTTTTCTTCTAATATTAAACTCATATTCTGAATCTTCAATATTTAAATTGGTATCGTTAAACAACAAATTTAAAAATTAAAGAAATTAAATTGCTGCAAAACTTTGTTCTGGGCAATAATATTTTAGAGAGATTTCATAGAGGATTGCCAAGATTTCGTACACGTTTTAATGAATTTAAATTCTAATTAAATTTGAAAGAAGTCATTTAGAAGTGCATATTTCTATTTTCCAAAGTTTATGCAAGCCAAATTTCATAGTACTAGGTCAAATAGACTCTCTTTTTGAGCAACAATGCACGTACATGAACACAAAGTCACATGCATGCATATTCCACTTTATTATTATAGAGCTATTAGATCAGTATTAAGTTCTTAATGATTAGTTAAAAATTGTTCAGTCGTTGCTAATGAAAGAAATATTTATA
>JAPMOR010053834.1:0-13356 GCA_026543865.1 Argiope aurantia
GTGGAATTGGCTGACTTGTCCCATCGCAGATTTCTTCCTTTCACGATGACCACTGTCAGCCTCTCGGCAGTCGGTAGATAGCTCAATGAGAACATGATATCACCCAGTTCAGCTGGGCCCTGGTCAACATACAAAAATTGAGTTTCATTGCTGATTTTAAATTCATTCATCAGTATTTAAAATACTTCTCATTAAAAGAAATTAGAAATGATTTGTCTTTCAAGAATTTAATGAAAACAAGGTTGTTTTTATTACTTAAGATTTCTTCAAATTTTCAGATTACAATTGAAGAATGAGAAGTGTATGATCAGATTAACATTCAATATAAATAAATTAAAGGTTATTTCTGTAAACACGTTTTTTTCCCAAAGTTACCACTAAAAGAAACTTGAGAAATCTAGCAAGATTATTGTGTTTTACTAATTTATTCTTCTATATAAATATTCTTAGAAACTTTTTTTAAAAAGACTTTTTCATGAATGTTTTCGTTCTCTATGTTGATTTTACATTAAAAATGGAAAAGATAGTATAGCATTTTATATGAAGTATATACATGATTTATTACAATTTTTTTCTACATAATATACATTCCTGTAATCGAGACTCAATTTCTCAGATATGGTTCTATAAAACATCATAACATAGTCAAATGCATAATCCTTTTAAGAATGTGGATCTTCGTTGCCGATATACAAAATATATTAGTAGTAATCTTTTCTCGATTTGAATATGAAATAAAAAACTAATTTAAAACAACCAGAAAATTTATATTCAGCAGAGAAACGATGAGCAACTGAAAGCAAAGCGTATTCCGTTTCCGGCACCTTAACAAGCAGCCAATAATTGTTTCTTCCAGTTCTTTTATATATTGACATGGACGTCGGTTTCCTGGTTGATTGGTTCTCATTTGTTAGTTGTTCTGTTAATTATATAACTTTCAACATGCGTTATTTTGAAATAACGTTTAGTTTCAATTTATAGCATTAAATTTTAGCAATTTTGGGGAAAATTATTTTCTGCATTGTATTTTATACACTTCTTTGGATGTTTGAATCGTAATTGAATGGTAACTTGCGAAACGATTTTTTTTATTGTAAGTTTTAAAATTTTCAGATTCGATTCAATTTATTAATTATAAATAATATTGTTTTCTGAATTCCAATCTAAGATAATTTAAATTCTATTTTGTGCTCTTTATTAATTGCTTAATTTATAATATTGTGAATTGTAACTGCGGGTTTGAATTTATATCACACCTCTTTTGTATTAGTGGATTCGATAATAAAAGAATGAATTGATAAAAAAAGTTATTTCCATCCCTAACTTCAAAGTTCAGAAAATATCTGCCTAAATTATTACATAGCAACCTTATAACCATAGTTAGCAAGCAATCTTTTGACAAAAATAAGGATATTTTAAGTTTTTTTTTACATACTCTCAAAAATACATTATGTAAATGATTGCAAAAATTAAGAGTAATGAGATAGGAAATAATTCATGCAATACAACAAATCCATGAGAAAACAATAACAAAAATTATACTCGAAACGAATATTCTCAATAAAAATCATAAATTTGCAATTAATAATAATATCAGAATATGCATATCTCATAAGTAACCGAAGCTTGCATTTATAGAAAATTATATTGAATACAAATCCTTCCCTAACGTGTGGTAGAAATCCTTCGCCATTCGCAAGTTGATAGCTTAATCACTCACGAATCGAATTTATACCATTTAATGCTATTGTCACGCAAGCGGCTGACAAAAAAATTGAACATAAAATGAAAAATTCAGCTTATATATGTATAATTCTAGTACTTAATGTGACAGTATCTTGCAATGAATGTGATAATTCGTTTAAATTTAATAATAACTAGTCAATGGGACAGATCGATTAATCACTTTCACTTTATTATTAAATCCCTTTATCACTTTATTATTAAAACTAACTGCACTTATTATTATACTAACGAATCATTTGTTTTGAAATTTGGAATCCCTTTTTTTAATGGCGAGGGTAAGAACAAACAAGTTTTATTGTTATTGTTATGGCCAATGGTATATAGTGCACTATTTATAAAAGATGCCATCATCAAAAATTGATATACAATGTAAAAAAAAATCATCATATCATTCCCTTATTAGAACAAACAAAATTTTTATCTCATTAATTTATGGTACATATCGTCAAAAATTGATGTGTAAGGTCAAGAAATATCATTATTTCATTCTGTTATTAAAACAAACAAATTTTATTTTTCATTAGTTTGTGGTATTATAGAAAGGAGTACATCGTCAAGCATAAGGGGAAGAATCATTTTAAAGACAGAATAATTGATGTGGCTTCTCACTAATATAGAGTATCATTTACAAAGATTGAATCTTGAAGTAAACGGGAAGCGTACCTGATTGGAATCGACAATAGGGAACCACCCCATGTAAGGCTGTGCGAGGTCCACATCGGACAATTTAACCTCACACTCTCCGAGCATGGAGTTGGTGTACTTATCACAAGTGAAGACGGTACAGAGCAGCGAGCGGTGTGGTACGTCTGCCTCGTCCACACCGAATAGAAATCGCTCTTTGAAGACTGGGTTGTTGCTTTTTCTCTGGATCTAAAAAAAAAAAAAAAAAAAAAAAAACAAGAATACAATTGTAAGTTTATTTATCTGCTTACTATTGGTAGATTTATGTCTAGTAATCTTTAATATAGATTGCCGACGAACGCAGTTTGGGTTTTAAGGTTAAGGATTAATGATTATAACGCCATTGTGAGATTCAAAAGTTGCTGTTTAGTGAGATCGTTAAGTCATTGGGACTAAATTATTTTTTAATTCACTACATTCATTTTTAAGTGCATTAGTTAGTAAACTAAAGTTCACTAAATGCACCAGTTACTTTTAAGTAACTCCATTTTCTTTTTATTCATGTTGTAAAAACCTCGAGAAAAGTTAAGTAAGTAAGTAATGCAGGAGTTACTTTTAAGTAGCTCCTTTTCCTTTTTATTCATATTGTAAAAACCTCGAGACTAAATTACTCCCGCATTTAACCATTATAAATTTATTCTTTAACTATACGAGCAAATAATTTTATTAAAATTATTATAGAGAAAGTTACCATAATATTGCTGCATCTCTGTTGTAAGCAGTTAAAAAAAGGGCAAATAAAGGACACAAGAAGGTGAAATAAAAGAAACTCCGGATTAATATGTGCAATTCTCTTTTTACTTAAGATTTTAATTTACGTACATTAGTAAATGAATCATTAAACTGATTTTATTTTAAAAATGTCCAAGATTATGCTCTAGGATTTAAACACAACTTTGTTTTTATAATGCTTTTATTTTAGATATCTTTCGAACAATAATTATTTGATCATTTTCTCAATTCTTTTGATTGTTTCAAAATTTATCTTAATTTTACTTTAAACAAGTACAGCTATTACTATTGTTCAGTATGATTCTTATGCTTTAAATCACAAACAAACCAAGTTCCATGCATTAAATAAAATAATGATGCTTTTGTGTTTAAGTGTTTTTAAGTGTTTAGTGTTTTTCTCAGTCCTATATACTTACAATTCTGAATTAATATGTATCATGATTATGACTAAATTATACGTTGATGATTAAACAAGGTTTATGTTAAGAACTGTGAGTCTATCAGCCAATTTTGAAATTTTTAACTCCATTAATTTCTTTATGTCCACCAAGAACTGTACATTCTCTGGATGTTTATCTAAACAGTTTTGAATAAGATACTTCATTAACACTATATCTAAGATTGTACCATTTAATGTAAACGTTATGATTTTAAAAATATTTTGTGTTTACATCTTTCGAAATGCAAATGGGTTAGAACAGACTTATTTTCACGCCTCTTGAAGGAAATATTTATAATTGCTAGATTAATCAAATTCAGTTCTTGAGAAATTATAAAAACCTTTTTTTTTCTTTGGAAGATAAACTTTATCTTATAGTAAGAAATTTTGATATTTATTGGTGTTTCTAGAAATAAATCAGAAAGATGAAAAAGAATGGGAAAATATTTTTAAAATATGAAATTCTATTTATGCTTATAAAAATATGCACTGTATTTAATCTTAGAAAATTCATTAATATGTGCTTGCATAATCGGCTGTAAAAATGCGACATTACGAAGCATATTAAATTGATTTTGTTGTATAATGTTGTAATAAAACTGAAATGTACATAAATAATTCTTAAGAAATTCAAACTCTTAGTGAAAATCATAGCAGGCATAGCATAATGTACTCGATTAATTATCTTGATTTACTATAATATTTAATCATAATCTTGATTCATCTATCTTAATTTTAGTTTCAAAATTTGTTCTTAATTCTACAGCAGTGATAAAATGCACTAATATATATATTATAATTTAATGATAATGTAAGCTTAGTAAGTAAAACAATCAAAAAGTTTAGTTGTAGAGTATCCCCATAATTATTTTTAAAAATATGTAAACATTAGAGAAAAAATATTACAGAAATAAAATTGAAGAACTGAAGGGCTTAATTAAAAAATTTCAAAATGACATGAAAAAAGTTTTTGTACAACTATATATTTTGTTAATGAGAGAAAAATATAAAAATTGTGTTTAATTAAACATATGATTGAAATTTAGAATAAAAAAAAGCACAAAATTCCTACTCTTGTCTGCATGTTTGTCGATCTGTCTGGGAGAAGGAATACTTTGATGTAACTGTCCACAACAGAATTGGGTATCGGTCCCACTAAGTCCCTGGCTCGGTTGATTATCACTATTAAATCTTCAGTTTCACTGTAATTGAAAATAAATTATCAACAATGAAATAATTTATTAAGAATATTCAAATAATGAATACAATATTCCAAAATATCCCAATCATTGAAAAAGGTTTAGCTTTATAATTTCTTTATTACAAGAATGGGAATGTTTTATTATTTTAGCTATCTGAATATGAGCTTTTCATTCAGGAAACAAAATTTAGAATAAATTTCAACGCATACGCAGCGGAGATAATTGCTGTTCTATTTTCCCTAGAAAAAATATCAGACAGTCTAAAAGAGAAATATATAATTTTCATAGAGTCATTAAGTGTTTTACAGTCTCTAAAATCATCCCATCTTCATTCTAAAAATCATCCTTCTATACTTATAATAAAGCTCAATGTGTGTGTGGCTGTGTGTGTTGGTGCTCTACAGGCCAGATCGTTCAACTTACAGCTACCAAATTTGGCACGTGTATACTTTGGAGGCCGGGAATGTGCACTTGGAGGTATTTTTTTCAAATTTTTAATTAGTATTTTATTTATTAAAAAATTAAGCAAAATTTTGGCTTGTTTCTGCTATAACTTCCGAAAATAATACCACACAAAAAAGATTTTTACATGAAGTTAAAGATCAAAAATTTATCTTTTAAATGACCCCAATGTTTTAAACTTAAAATTAAATTTCTATTTTTAATGAATTTTTAAATAAATATTTTAACTATATTTTTCAACAATTTTTTTCGTACAAAATAAAAATAAAATTTAAGCTGCACGAGCACGTTTCGCATTCATGGGGAAAAAATAGCTTTTTTCTAAGTGTTGCCATCATATTGATTAAAGCTCCAATTAAAAATAAATTAAATCTTTTTGGAAATGAAATCGTCTGTAGGAAATGAAACAAATAAGAAGTATTATTTTTTTCTAAAAAATAAATTCAAGAAAAATTATTTTATGATCTTTTACACTCTCTATATTATTAATCCAATAAATCAGTTTTATTTTACGGCAAGTTTTGTTTAATATGAACCGGATATCCATTCAAATCAGGGCCACACAGCTAATTTGTAAACGTTTAGTAAGACACAGATCTGCTAAAATGGTCTAAAGGGAAAATGATTATATTTTATGTAACTTGATTCAATAAATGCTCTAATAAATAACGAATTTTTGATTTTACATAAAGCTTCTGCTGTGGAAATCACGATTAACAAAATGTTCTTGAAACACTAATATTTTAAATAAAAAGAGTTAATTTCCGATCAACTAAATCAATCACTTAAACTGACTGATTTATGAAAATTTGAATATCACTATTCAATACAAAAAAAGGATAATTTTAGATTTTCCATCGATCGCTTCAAAGAAAATACGCCAATCAGCGCGCAGGTTTCTCAAGATTAATTGGCCTAAGATTATGAAAATGTTGAGTTTTTCTGAATTTTGAAAGCAAAACTAAAAACTGAATTTTATGCTGAATCTGAGAAATTTTTGTTGAAATATTCTTTGAGATATTATATAAATTATGAAAAATATTTTGTAGTTCACATAAGACTTAAATACCGAGAGATTCTGTTTGCAATACTCATATTCAATAATAATAATAATAATAAATAAATAGCAATAAAGATGATAAATAAAATAAAACGCTTGGTTTTATTAAAAATATTTTTATATTAATTGCAATTTCATCATTTCCATTTTAAATTAAAGTTGAAGTTTTACCGGAAATGACAACAAATTAGAAAAATATATATAGTAAATTGAACGAAACGATCTAAGCAACAGTATAAGTTTGGTATGACTATCAAAATTTGGAGATTAAAAAGATTTTCTTTGAGAATCTATTAAGAGATCAGTTACTTAAAATATTTAATTGAAAATTGTAGTGAGCGGTAATACTGGCGAACCGGCTGGTCGCCAAAGGCGGCCAGTTGGTAATAAAGATTTTAAATCTATTTAATAGACTTTCCTCTCATGCATTTATATTTTATCATGTTGCGTGCCTTCTCATGTAGGTATTGGGAGCAACGAAAAGGCGGAGTGCCGCCAAATTGGTTACTTCTACAGCAAATATTAGCATCTCTGTGAGTGATTTAAAAAAAAACACATAACTTTGTTCTACTACTCAAAATGGCGGAATCCATGGGATCTGTTAAAAGAAAACATACTTCATAGTGCTAAACTTCGTGTTGAACCTTGGCTATGTCTTCCAAATAGACAAACAGACACTATCTTAACCCGTTTGCGGATAGGTCATACTAGATTCATCCATCGCCATCTACTTTTTGGAGAAGAGGCTCCAATGTGCTCTCAGTGCAATTGCATCATGCCTATTTACCATATTCTCAGTGAATGTTCAAATTTTAGTACTCAACGTTTATATCATTTTAACAACTTCACATTTTCTCATTTGCTTGATAAAAGATCACAAAACATCACATGCTAGTCTTTTTGCTTTTTTGAAATCAGTAGGTTTTTGTCCCCATACTTAAGTAATCTTAATCTTTTTCAGATTTTTTACATTGTTTTTTTATAGCTCAAATTATATTTTTTAATCTTAAAATAAATACAGTTTGGCTCAGCATAGCCAATACCATGGCTCGTGTGCCAATAAAATCCAAAAATCCAAAATCCAATTCAACGCATACGACATATATAAAAGTGCAATATTTTCTATTCTGAGAAGATGATGCACGTTTATATAGCACCCAGCTTTTAAAATGTTAATGAATAAAATGTTTTTTTTATTGTTTCTTTGTATGTACTGTTACAAGACAATCTGAGAGTGAATGAAATCATTCGACGTAATTTGTATTTACTATTAATTTGTAGAGAAATCGAAGGTAAGCGCTTTTTATTTTCTCGTATGAAATATAAAAGAAGCCATTAAACTATTTATCCTTATAACTGATTTGTAGAATAATCGAATGTCATCTCCGTTTTACTTTCTCACGAAAAGTATAATAGAAGAAATTATTGCTCTATTAATTCTCATAAATGATTTGTAGAGCAATCAAATGTCATTACTTTTTACCTTCTCTTGTTTGGAGAATAATAAGCGAAATTAATGCGCTGTTAATTTGAGGGATAGATTTGTTTCTAAATCAACCGAAGATCATCGCATTTTACTTTATCATGCATGAAGTGTTGCTAGATTATTGATTTTTTAAAGCAATCAGAAGTCCTTGCTTTTTATTTTGCACATGAAAAGTAAATGAAGAGAGAGTATTGCAATCTGTAAGCAAATTAGAGATCGAAATTTGAACAAATCTATTCATTTCCAACATCCCAGCCTCCTAAAAATACTTTTTTAAAATATCGGCCAGTCTGTGACCACAATAATTCAAAAACACTTTGAGTTTGACGACTGAAAGTTGGTACATGGAATTAGGACCAAATTTGTAAATTTCTGTGAAACTTTGTACGAAACAAATTCCTAGGAAATCTGCCTATCCGGCTGTCAATATATTATTAACAATAATTACTAAACAAAGAGAACTATAGAAAAAATTTGGTTCACAGATTTAATATCCAAAATATAAATAACCTTCAAATTTGGAACCAAATCCAAGAGACTGACGTTTATTTATACTTTCACAAGCATGTAATTGCAGTCCTGTGTTCATTTTTCATTTCCATCCGACACCTGTGTTTGGAAGAGATTAAACGCTTCCTCCCCAAACCCACCAAAGATGACGTTCTAATAGTCTCTTTTTAGTTGTTTTCCAATATCATGAATACATTACATGGTACAATCTGTAATTAAGTTTATTAGAGTACACTAGAAATTTTTGTGAAGACCATTTTGGTTACTTTCTCATATAAAGCTTGGCAAGAGAAACAATTACATTGATAATCTATTTAACTAATTTGTTGATTAATCAAACGCCTCAGATTTTTCGTTTCTTTTCTGTGTAGTAAGAGAAATTATTAAAATTCTTCCTAAAAATTCGATGTTTAGAATTTTGGCACGCTTTTTAAACCTCCATTCCATAAAAAGTTTCTACCATGCAATTTTATAATTGTTATGATATTAATTTATTTTATCTCAAAATATTGAACGAACTAGATGGATAAAATTTAGTATATTTCCTATCATTCATAAAATTGCAGATCTGTATCCAATTTCGCACAAAATATACCAAAGACAAATACCAGTGAATCCATTTGAACGTAAATACGTTTAACTCAGAAACGCAACGAATCATATTAATGAAACTTAATACGTAGTTTTAACTCCAAAATTTCATATCTTTATCAAATTTTAAATCAAATACATTGAAAAATAGATTTTGTTGTCAATCTGTTATCTTATTTCATTTCTGCTAGTTCAAGAACGAAACGACACAGACGATTGACATTTGATATCTGTTCATGTTCATTGCATCATTGTGGATTTGAATCAAATGTTGAGCAAATTCCATCGAGGAGGAAAAAACACATTTTAAACAGACATAGTTGAGTATTTTCCTTTTACGATGAATCTAAGTTGAAAACTCGCCTTATTGTAGAAGTTTGTAAAAAAAGTAAAGGTTATAATACAACCAATGGTTCATTCTGGAAAGGCTAGACAGAGAGAAGCTGAAATTGCATACTCACGTGTCATATTCTAGTCCTAGTTCTAGTTCCCCGCAGTGATGAGGTGATTCAAGGGCTTCAGCTGCTACTGATGAGTTCGACATGATACTATCACAGGAGATAGCTCGTTTCAGGGTAGGTGTATTCGACTTCTCTAAAACTGGAATAGAAAACAATTAATAATAATATAATCAATGCAAATAACAAAACAAATAATGTCCTTTGTAGGTCTAGTTCGATTGATTGCTGAATGACAATCGATTCTCTCTAGCTATACATATCTGGTGCACTTAAATGAGAAATAAATCCAAAAGAAGAAACAAATGTTCAAAGTCAAAGTGAGTGAAAATAAATCCCATAAGAATTAAATTTATATAAAAGTGCGAAGTGATTAAAAATCAATCATTCAACTCTAAAAATCAATAATTCGAAACGAATGAGAATAGAGGCCGCTGATGCAGAATAGATGGACATAAAATCAGATTTTTTAAAAGAGGTTGGCATTTAAGACTAATTTCAAAAGCAGAATTTATTAGTAATACGGCTTACATTATAGGCTACCAGAAGATTCTACCACCATTGAAACAATGCGTTACATTACATTTGATAAAGAATGGATAATGGCTTGGATCCATTCAATGGCTTGTATTTGTTTTTCCTTTCAAAAACACACATTTTAGATAAGGAGCCATTCTTATTCACTGCTTCAAAAATCTATATCTCACTTTTTTTCTGCCACATTTTCAGAAATGGTGCTTAATGCTTCTAAAAATAGGACTTCTTACCTAATATAAGAGTTCCTAAAAGAGGACGATACAAGCCAATTTCTTTAACAATCAGAAATCTTTCTACTTCATACATTGCTTCTATAATTTCAGAACCATCGGATGGTTTAAATTGTCTTCTATTCTGCCAATTAATTTTGTTTCAAATAATAGCAACAGAAAGTTATTTTCCATTCTTTTTATGCTTATAGTATCATTCTATCTCTATTCGTTTTAGAGTAAATGACTTTTAATCTCTCTTAATTTCCGAATCGCTCTTTCGAAACTGCTAAAAGCTGACAATTTAGAGACATTTTATGAAATTGACTGGAGTTAAAATGGCGAAATCTTCAGCAGTCCAAATTTAGTAATAGATAAGGATATGACCAAAAATGTGGGACATTTCAGGGGAGCAAAGACCGGCGCAATTTCTTTCCCCAACAAAAATCCGTCTTTAAATGCTATATGATCTATCAACATTAAAGATTCTTACTTTAAAAGAATTGAAAAATGTAATAATACTTGCAATATAAATAAATAAAATGAGTTTTTAAAATAAAGAACTTGTGCAAGAATTCAGTGACCACTCACATAGGGTGTCTTCCTGGTCGTTCTCGTCGACGGTGTCCAACTGGAGAGCGTTGCCGTTGGCTTTGGTAGTTGGCGAGGGGGATGAGATGATGTGGTTGTTGGTCTCTTTACTCTCAACGCTTGTCACAAGTTTCAAGTCGTTACCTACGTTGTCGTAGTGCTTGTAATTGCCACTTAGGTCCAACGCAATATCGGATTCAGAGCTCTGAAAAAAATTATAACCTCATTGTCAGCAGAATTTTTTTACCCCATGAAGCTGAAGAATTTGTTTATAGCAGTAAGTAGGAGAATGATTACCCAATTAAATATTTTATAGATGTATTCTGGAAACAATGTAGATAAAAGATAAATTTGAAAGTGATATATATGAGGGATTGTTTTTTTTCATTTAAAGTTGATTCATAGCACTATGTAGAAGAACTGATAAATTAGAGTAGTTATTATGTTCCTTACAAGAATTTGATCCCGTACAATAATTTTGATCAAAAGTTATTCACTTCTGAAGTCATTTTTCTATTTTTGGCTAGGCAATAGGGAATTCCTTTCTAAAGTTTTAATAAAGGACTTTTTCAATTAGGAATGCTTAAAAAAATATAATCTGCAATTTTGGTATGTTAAGTTTTCTGTAATATTGCGATAATAAGAAAGAATAACGTCTTGGTTGGACCAATCAATAGATCGATCAGTAACCCTCCTTATTCAGAAAATCACAGAAAGCGCAAATAGTGTTAGAAAGAAAGAAAAAATTAAATTATCTTAAGACGAGTTTTAATGTATTTTTAACTACACATTCAAATACAAATTCTGATTTTTTTGACAAGATCAAGAATACCAAGAACATAGAAATTCTTTGAAAGATTCTTTTCTCCTATTTCTTCATATTTGGGGCTTCAATAAATATAATGTCGACTGCCCTAATATTGAATCCACATTCATAATTTTTTGATTTCTCATTAAATGTTGTTATTCAAAAAATACCTACATAAAAAGTTCTAAAGCATCTGTCTTCTATTTTTTTAGACATTAAACCGAAGTGGAATATCTAATTTAACTATATTTCACATCGTACCTTCCATTCTTTTTACAAGGATTTCTTTTATTTCTGTTTTAGATATCTTTTCGATGGTCTTGTTAAGTAATCGATCATTTATTGGTTGACAATTTTAGCTTAGGAGTATAAAATTTTCATAAAGGAATTTGAATTAAACATTAGAACCGAGACATTTACAGACAAAAATAAAAAAAGGAAAATCGAATCTCGAATTATTGATTAGAGTATCAACCGGTGTCCGCCTCTATCATATATAATTTTTAGTTATTTAATATCGACGCCTTTTTGCTTTCACTGATGGTGAAATATGTTCACAATATGAGATTAACGCATTTATTGACATTTTCTAGTTTGTATTATTATATATTGAGAGAAGCAGTTTGTATTATTATATATTGAGAGAAGCAGAATGCTTCAGCATTACATGTGGTTACTGAATATTCACTTAGAATATTAATTAAATATTCATTTAGAGAATATTAATTAATTGAGAAATATAATTTGTAATATTTAGAACAAGAGAAATGCATGCAGTATTTTAGATTTTTTAAAATTTGAAATGTATTGTGATAAAATAGATCAATAGATCGTGAAGCATAATTTATATATTTTCAAAATTTTCTTAGAAAGAAAATTTTTTTTATTAGACAACTATTTGAAAAAATTATCAATTTAAATTAATTATCTTTACGAAAGACAATTCTTGTTGTAAGAAAATATATTTGAAAAATAAACTATTACATACAAAATTTGTATAAATTTACTAGAAAACTTTAAATGGAACGCAGCACGCCATAAGTTCTAAGTCATTATGATTGATATTTTTTTCTGATTGATCAGTTTCTTTAATTAAAAAATGTGGACAGGTTTTTATTCTTTAAAAATTTTTACTGCTACATTGAAACAATAAGTGACGAATTAAGCAACAAGGGAGATTACCTGCTGTGACCATGATGCAAAGTTTTGTTATAGGTAATTTTCACATTTTTACTCATATTATCGTCTATGAACAGAGCTTTAGAGTTTTCGCCTTTTCAAGTCAAATAAAAGTCATTTTAAATATGCACTTATTTTTATATTGAAAAAATTACATTGAATTTTCTTTAATGAGAGCCAGCATAGAAATGATGAAATAACAAATTAATACAAGTCACTGAAAGCTGATAGATACTATTTCTCAAACTAACTTTTCATGAAAGAGTTCCTTCTTTACGACTTAAGCTAACTCGTACAGAAGGAACTCGTTGAACTCGTACAGAAGGAGCTTCACTCGTTCCTTCTGTACGAGTAAAGCTCCTTCTATACGAGTAATGTTTATTCATCTTTCTTTACTTACTACGTATCCGTTTGCCCCGAAGTGCCCGTTCTTTGTGAGTTGAGCTGTTTCTTCCCTGTCTCCCTTGACGCAGGAATGAATACGCGACCAGCCTCCCAAGAGTTTCCAGAGGATGACGGCGATAAAGATGAACCCTACGGTGACCCCTAACACCGTCAGCACCAGAACCCACTCCTGCATGTCGGCATTGGGTGCACCTGCGGATTAAAGAAAAATACATCATTTTTCAAGTCCCTTCCAAGAAAGCGTTTTGACATTTTGC
>JAPMOR010053838.1:0-36252 GCA_026543865.1 Argiope aurantia
CTGATAGTGGCCTTGAATACTACTTCATTGTAATTAATATTTATTCAAGGTCACTATCAGGTGGCATTTCTCTCATTAAATCAAAGTTAAATTACTGCTAATCTATTTATTGATAATTAAATTTTAAATATTTTAAAACATCGTTTCAACATCGGGAACACACTTTTCAGATTATTATAAAGGAATGTATGGAAAAGAGCTTAAAAATTTACTAAAGAAAACTGTCAGCCGAGCAACTCATAATTTTATATAATTACAACTTTTTACATAATCTTTAATTATTTTGAAGGCAGGGATCCTACATTTTCTTAAAACAACCAAAGCATTTATTATTAAGAATTTATAATATTGAATTATATTTATATATCAGGAATAACAATTACATTTCTTATTTAAAATAAGCTCACAATCATGTTTTAATATATTAATTAAACTAGTTCTGGTTAATAACTTAACTACGCTCTACAAATTTTTCCAGATATTTGGTTTATAATCTAGCAGTTCAAATATCGATCATAGTGGAGGGCGGAGGTTATAGTCTCAGAACTTATTGCATTATGGTGTAATAAATCATTCTCATTCGTCGCTCGATAATTTGGAAGATAAGCAGAATATGAGTAATCGATATCGTTATCTGCATCTATGAAAGAAAATAATGGAATGAGAAACAGATCCGATCAAGGCTTTACTTTCCCACATACGAAGTATAGAGAAATAATTACAATCATCAAAAAATTCGAATTCGAGATTATAACGACATCCCTGAATTCGAAAAAGATAATTTTGCAATTATACCTGTTTGCTGTAGTGACAAAGATAACTCTAAAACTCTTTGATATAGACGAATTAAATTTGGTAAATGCACAAAAAGTGTAGATTTCTATAAAATGTTGAGCAAAATCTGTTCAGAGGAAGTCTGTCTGTTCGAATATATGTTAGCACGATAACTGGAAAATGAAGAGATCTAGATGGATAAAATTCGGCACGCAGATTTAGAATCTATAATGTAGATCTCTATCAAATTTTGAGCCTAATCCAAAATGGGGTTGATCATCTGTCGGTCTGTATTTCAGAAATATGTAAATGCGATAACTCAAAAACTCCATGACTTGAATATATGCGATTTTACGATCAGTTGTGTCACATTTTGACTTAATCGTTGGGAAGAAACGCGCCTAAAACACAAATTCATCTTTATTTGAGAGCATACGAGAAAGTTTCGAAGGAGGCAACTCCCTCTTATTGATTCATATAAATATATTCCTCATCATTGATTCATATTCATTCTCCCGTTACCACGACACTAAAGCCTGGAAAGGGTGTATCATCTTTGATATCATTGGTATCATCTTCGTTATATTTTAAAGATGCAGAATAGGGTAAAACGAAACCTAATTCAGATTAAATAATAATATTTTATTCAAAATAAGCTTATTAGTATATTTACTTATATTAGTATATAAGCTTATTAGTATTAGTATATTTAAGCTTATTAGTATATTTACTAGTATTCCTGATGATGTGAATGCCTGTTCCTGCCAGTAAAAATTTCATTTTGGTATTATTAGGTGCTTGCATGCATTTTAATCAGCGACATCTGTTGGTAAACTTACGAAGTATCTGTAGACAGGACAATGATTTGGGATTTTACCAATTTATTATTACTTTATTGTTATCATTTTGAAAGTTTTCCATTTAGTATTATTGAGTTATTCAGTGTATAAAGATCGAATTCAAGAAACGCTCTAAATTACAGTTTCGATTTTCATTGCTTTTTTTTGTTTGATTTGAAGAAATCTGCTGCCGAAGCCTATCATACACTTTTAGAAACTTATGATGCTGCTGCTCCGTTGTACCCCAATTGTCTGTTTTGGTTTAACGATTTTAGAGTGGGGATTTCGATGTCAATGACAAAGAACAGCGAAAAAAAAAAACCCCGAAGAGAATTGATTATGGACATATTGGACGAAAATGGGAAAAAGTTGTAAAAAATGATGGAAAATATTTTAATTGATATGTATTGTACGAATTTTTTTTTAAATAAATGCTTTTTAAAGTGAAAAAAAAGATGAAAATACATGAAGACGTCTAATATTTAAAATTTTACACACTATTTATGCATATGAAACTTCCTCAACGGATCTTGGGCATTTGGAATGTTTTAAATTCGAATTTTTCTCGATACTGTTGAATTTTCCATTACCGTAATGTTATAATATAATGTATTATTCATTTTTTGGTTATTTTAAAATTAAAATTAAAAAATTTGAATTGTTTATATCGTAGGAAAATGGAAGTACTTTATGTTTACCGTGTGTTATATTTTAAGCTGCAATATATTCAGTAAAATAGAAACTAGGAATATACTGTTAAAAAAGCATCCTGCATGTGAATAAATAATATTGTTTATTGAACAATTGCGATAGTTTATCTTTATTACATTAATTAATTTATTTATTAAAATTATTAGTTAGTAAAATATATAATTTATTTTTCTTATTTGTTGTTTACAAACCGCCTTTGGTGACCAGCTGATACGGCAGGAGTAATGCTCTCTAAAATTTTTAATTAAATATTTATACACCTTGGTCTCTTAATAATTTCTTTTGCAAAATATTTTTGATTTTTAAGTTACAACAGTAATATAACTCGTATTATTATAGATTGCTTACGATATTTCGTTCATTGCTGTATATGTATCTCTAATTTGCTACCATTAGATTTAAATTTAAAATTGAAATAAAAGAAAAATACTTTTTTTCGCTGAAACCAAAATGATTCTTTAAAAATAGGATTTCAAACATTGTAATTTTGTGTGCACCACATAATTTTTTTTATATTTTATGAAATATTTAAAATACTTTTTCAATAAAGTTTCTCTAATTCATCATAAAACTCAGTTTCACTCAAAACTCAATTTTATTTTATTTCAATCTGTAAAGGTATTCTGAAAACAATTATGAAGATTAAATTTTATATAGTCCTTTGATCCTGTAAATCATATTCTTAACAGTCTAACATTTCAATCATATTGCGATTAAGCTCGACCGAGATATAAAGCTTCGAAAATCATTATTTACGGACAAACAGAAATTTTATTATTTTAAATAACCGGTCTTGGGGAAAGATCGCTGATTGGCGCATTTTCTTCAAAAAAGTCGATAAAAGGATATAAAATCGAGCGTTTTTGTAGAATGGAGGCAATAAAAGTTTCATAGCTCAATTCATTTTAATTGCAAAAGCGTGGAATTTCTTTTATTGAAATGAGTGTCTCAAGGATATTTTATTAAATATGACTAACAGAACTGAAGATCTGTAAAAAAATTTAAAATTCGTATTTCTATAGAACATTTATTGATTTAAACTACATAAAATATATTTATTTCATATAGACAATTTTTTTATTAAATATGTACGCCAATGTTTCAGAAATTAGTTGTCCGTACTGAATGTCCGTACAGGGTGTTTATTTAGTCCTGGACCTATTTTGATGTTTAATAACTCATAAAATAATGAAGATATAAACAAACTTTTGGCATTTATTGATGGAATAACTCATATTTTTTCCTTTTCAGGTTTGAATATATTTACTTTTGTAAATATCGTCTGCGCGTGTGGTTAATTTCAGATAATTTCATTTTCCAATCTAAATATCTGTACTTTTCTAAATATCGTCTGCTTATTAATTGCAATTTTCTCTCTTTTGTTTTTGGCAACTATTGCAACGTTATGTTTATTTTTGATGTGTTTGTTCTATGTAGTACTTTTGTATGTGATGTTTTATTCGAGCGGATATTAAGGAGAATGCATACACCACAAGAGAAAGCCCAGATTTTATGGTGGTTCATAGAAACGAAATCGATAGTGCAAGCACAGAGAAATTTCAGAAGAATTTACCAAAAAGATCCGCCATCCAAAAACAGCATCTTGCGGTGGAAAAAGAATTTTCTAGAAATTGGAAGCATTGTAGATAAGAAACGTTCCGGACGTCATTGCACAAGTGATTTTGATGTTGAGCGTGTCAGAGAGACATTTTTACACAATCCTAGAATATCTGTGAGATCAGCGGTTCACATTCATTGACAAGTTCATTGACAAGGGTCATGAAACTTTTTGAGTCTATTTAACTATTTATGTTATTAATTTTAATCTATCTTTATTATTTTATGAGTTATTAAACATCAAAATGGGCCCGGGACTAAATAAACACCCTGTATATATCAAACTATGTATGCCTTAAGTGAAACGATTTTTTGAATTAATAATATAGCTGTTATAAAGCACCAAAGAAAAAATTTATCATTTTCATTTTTTTAGAAAATTTTTATTCCTTTTGATGCAAACATGTTCTGAATATTACTCTTTCCTAGGTTCAGTTTGCAATAAGAGTGAACTTACACAATTAGAGTTTTTGTTAACGTGATAGCAACGCGCTGATAAAAGCTAATCTTTCTAACGCATCTCTAACAAGCTTGTGCAGATGAAGTTTTATTTTCATTTTGTGTGAAATAGATTGTTAGAAAATATGATTAAAATATTTTTTTAAAAAAATTTATTAAAAATACAAATTTAATTTATTTGTTAAAACATTGGTATTATTGAAAATATTATTTTTTGTACTTTAATATGATGTTTTGGCAATATGTCACTTTTGTGCCGAATTCATTTCAAGACCAGGTGTTTCGTTATTCGACTTTTTTTGGTTAAAACAAATTTTTATTTTAGCTCCGTTCATTTCGTCTCAAATTCTACTGTATTTATTTCTAGTAATTTCAAATCTTTTCATTACTGATATCTGATTTTTTCAACAATTTTCATTCCTAAATTTCTGATCATATCTTAAACAGTTTTTCTTAAGATATTCAACGTGATCTGTGATCAATAGTTTATCAAGAAAAGTTTATTGTTTTTGCTAATTGAAAAAGTTGTGCAAAAGTACGAAAAGTACATCTATAATTGTGAACAAATAAAAATTTGGTACAAGTAAGATAAGTATTTAATAAAATATTTATTTTTTAAAATATACTCCTAAGACTTTTAATATTTTTTAAATTAAAGACTATAGTACAAATAATTAAGTATACTTTAAGTAATGTAAATAACGTTTACTTTAATACATACAACAGAACATTTCTAAAATAAGGTATATACTGTTTATTGCCAGAAATCGCAAAAGAGGACAATGTTCTACGCGTTTATGGTAACATAAAAATAGGCATAAAAAGGTCTCATGTTTTTCTTCTCATCTACTAGCTCTCTGCCGCATTTACCGGTGCGCTTTAAAGGCTGAAAGAATATGATAATTCGTCAATATATTTTTACGAGGGTCTTCATTCGTGCATTTTTCGAGTGCTGGAACGAAAGGAGGAATGCAACCAGCGTCAAGATCCAAGGTGCTTAAATTTTGATTTCTGCAAATACTTAGAGGATACATGTAGGCCAATAAAGCCAATTCACGCTCATGCAACACGTGGGAAATAGGCAGCGCCAATTCCGTTTTTGATATTAATCATTTTATAAGAGAAAAAATTATCAAACGTCACCGGAAAATGTAACTCATTGTTTAATTAGATATTTGGTGTCATGCGCAGTTATGTCCGTGATACAGGTCTGACGTCATGCTTACCGGCTCCGTTCATAAATCAGTTTGAACTTGCTTGAGGGAAGAAATGAAAGGAGATGCGAGCCTTCGAAACATAGTAGCATCATAATATTTTAGGTTTCATTTGACTGTTATTATTTAAATTTTAAAAAGTTGCTTTTAATTATATAGGAAAGGTAACGCAAAAGAAAAAAAAACGCATTTCATATTGCCGCAATACAAAATAAGCCAAATAGCAAAATCACTGATAAGTATTGTTGTACAATGTACTTAAAAATGTATTAAAATTTGTGATGAAATTTATTAAACTCCAAGGGAAGATTACTTAAAAAAATGAATTAATGCCAAAATGTTTTTTATGCAATAACATGCTCCAATGCCATTGAAGAAATATGCTAATATGATTGATAACTATTTAAAAAAATTGATTAGAACGTTGAAATACTTTTTTGCTGCGCACTAACTACACAAGAAGTATTTACGTCCCAAATATTGTATTTTTCAGTCTCGCTCTTCGTCTTGCAGAGCGTTTTGAACTTTTTCTTATCATGCATATTACGTGAAACAATTTATAGATAATGCACCAATTTATAAACATTCACATGTGTTGTAGTTCTGATTTTTTCCTATTTAAAAATATGTTAAATTTGCTGTGAGTTTCAAAAAATATGGGGAGATAAAGCAATGCAAAAAAGAAAAACGTTAAAATTATGATTTTGAAGAATGAATGGTACTTTAAAACGGCTTATTAATTATCTGCATCATCCATTTTATGTTAATATAATTTGAAATTGAAAAGTGTTATTTTTAGAAGGGACCTAATCATCTTGAATTTTGATTAGATGACAGAATTAATGTATTTAGTTCGTGCATACTCCTCAAAGGTGAAGACCAGAAACCAACGGGTTAAGACCAATTGAATGCATAAAATGCCTGCGTTTAGATTAGGTTTTGAAGGGAAGCGAGTATCGGATCTGTGATTCTAGGCCTTCGAAATGGTAGTCTGCGGATTAATTCACATTATAAACCCAACTATTTAAAATAATGACAATAATTCAAAACAAGCATTGTTAATATAGTTTTCCTGCATGGATGGTTAAGAATTCTAATGAATCTACTTGAGCCTTGTGAGGCAATCAATATTGTCAGATAATTAAGTACATGAACACATTCTGCAATTTATACAACACGGACTATTCTGCGATTTCGGTTTGTATTTTCATATATAATCCGGTAAAAAAAATATTTAAAAATTAATTTATTCATATATTTTAATGTTACATTCATTTTTAGTATTTCATTTACATTTCCATTGCTATGATATTGTTACGAAATTTCCGCCGGGGTTCGTTTGGATAGTGGAAGTGATATGGTGTGTAGAACGCTCCATCAGCAGACGGTAGTAAAAAATAAGACAACGACGTTTATTTACACGAAGACACACAGAAAAGCACAAAGCGACAACTATATACAGCACAGAAGGCGATTATCTTCACCCGAGACGTGTAGCATACAACAACACATACAGCAGCATACAACCAGAATCTACTACAGATAGTAGCGCACAGCTCAGTTCAGCACTAGCTTGACTCAGTCGCTTCCGACTACTCCGTCTTCTACTTCTCCGACTCTGACTCGGATTACTGACTTCGTCGACTCCGCTGCTCTCGAACTCGCACTACTCCGTCGTCTCCCTTGGCAGCGGCGGCCGCTTCCTTTTATAGGTCTCAGGAGGAGGGGCTAGAAGCCTCTCAACCAATCAGGAACGTTCGAGGCGTATCTCGGTTCCTACTGGACGGATCGGGAAAATTCTCGAAGTTTCGGGTATTATCTATTTTGGCACCAAAGTCGCCAAATTGGTCGCCAAGTCGCCAAATGGTCGCCAAGTTTGTCGCCAAGCTCTGGGACCCCGACACGACGCCCAGACTCTGTCCCATTCAGATGACTGTAAAACTTTCTTTCCAATGATGGAACAAACTATGCTGGGAAGCCGAATTGCAGGTTTGTAACAATATTAATGTGAAACATGCGTTGTAGGGATTATATTATTGTGAAACATGAGAATAGGATTCCAATCAGAATCCGCTTTATTTCTATCTCCAATTTAACTCAGAGTTTTCTACCATAACCTCGTATATAAAAACATTCTGTATTGAAGAAAATCATTTTCCCAGCTAATAATTAACCTTTTGCTCTCGGATGGTGCCTCTCACTCACCGTTCAAGACGATGCATCGTTTTGACACTTTATTTATTTATTTAATTTTGATTGTTAAAAATTACCTACAGAGTGGTAAGAAGGTATGGATTCATTTTTCGGTAAAATTCAACTTAAAAATATAATAAACAATTTTTTTGTAACAATAAGCAAGTGCTTGTGTTAGCTGAATAATTTTGCATGAATTACTTTTCCGAGTGCAAAAGGTTAAAAGTCTCTATGTCCATAGCTACAGAAGAAGAACAATTTATTACATGAGTATTTTGTTCGAAGTATGTTATCTCAGTGAATAAATTTATTTCTTTTTTCCTTTTAAAACAATCTCCTACTTTATCTAAATACACTTTACTCGAAACTTCAAAACCACGCGAGATATTTTGAAATTCCTTCAAATAGGAAACAGTTCGTAAAGCATTGAAATCCATAATTTTCTACTGTATTATAATTTGATTCTCACAAAATCTCCCAGGGACACTGTTTTTCGAGAAAAACGAGGGTTCTCTTTCGACGCTGAAAAGTTCATTATTATTCTACATGGCTTTGTGGCGTGTTCGTGCATGCCTATTGATCCGCCTCCATAATTACAATACACAATGGATTGCCGGGCTGATCCTATTACAGAACCCATTCTCTTGTTTGGTGCCATTACAGAATTGCAGTACCGTAATGGACTCTACTCGAATCGTCCGTCCTCCCCATCCTAATTCACTGTCACCTTCAATTATTCTTCCACCCCCGGCTAGAAACAGTTTATGTTTGTTATAAACATGGGACTTCCAACTTTAATGTATTCTGTTCGTGAATATCGGTATTCTTTTGCATTTACAGTGTAGGTATAAGTTGTTTATCTATGAAATAGACGCATGCTTTCATCGATACACGTATAGAAGAAGAGGTAGGTTCGTACGAGTTTTTAATAGTTAATCATGACTTCAGCTAATGTCTTCAGAGTTTAGTTTAGTTATATTAACGTCCCGTTGTGAAGCAACACTAATGTCTTCGGAGAGTTTTACTTGGAAGAGAGATGCGCTGCTTAAGTATAGCTTTGTCTAAAGAATATTTTATTCTAAGTTATGAATTGAAATTCTAGTATTATTTAAGGTATATTACTACATTCGAAAAGAATTTTTTTGAAAAAAATTCAGTTATTTTTTGTTATATATTGTAACATTTATATTTGTGAAACTAAAATATGCCAGTTAAATGCCAAAAGTTTTATAGTTAGTTTGTTTAGTTATATTACGTCCCGTTTTCAAAGCATCATTAGGGTTATATTGGGACGTATCTCGTCATTTTGAACCGCTATGAGATGGCACCCCTCTATCCAAACTTCCACACCACACCAGCGTGAAGACGTTTGGCTCCGACGGATTTAACGTGTACCAGACCCACTTACACGGCGGTTCTTCTGTAGAATCGAGCCTCGAACCTTAAACCCTCCGGTTCCGAAGCTGAGACCTTGCCATCAATCCACTTCGGGCCTACCCAAAAGTTTTTTAAGAACTGGGAAAAGGGGATTTTTTTTGGCGGAAAAGAAGTATAAAGCAAAAATTTTTTATTTCAGAGATTTATCAAATGATTTGCTTAAAAGTTTGCAGATAGCTTAAAGAATATATTTTCTAGTTCCTGGAAATAAAAATAAATAAGCTGTATTTTTATCCAGTCTTTGAATATTGGTGTTCGACTGATAAATAATATAAAATTTTCAATTTTTTTCGCATTATGAAGCACTAAAACAACTATAAAATATTTCGAAATGAATAGATTACTTATTCTCCGATTCAGGAACTGCAAAACATACTGCGAACTATTATACCAAATTTGAACAAAAAATATTCATTAGAATTTAATTTATGAAGCTTTTTGTAAGAAAATTCTATCATACCATATATTTGAGAAAATAACATCTTAAGATGTAAAATAGCATTACAACGTGTGTAAAGGCAAATATAAAAATCAATGTAGTTTCCCAATATAGACTTAGAAACAAAATTCCAATGGTTTTTACAAAGAAACCTGTTCAAAGATTAAGAATATTAAATTAAAAAAAATTCATAGTTTCGCAAAAAATTGATTTTTTAACGTATTCAAAAACCTTATTAAAAGGAATTTTAGTTTTCTTTCTATTATTCTATGAATTGAATTCCTAGAATTTTTTAATAATTATTCCAATTTTTCACATAAGAATTGTTTAAATTGTTATAAATGTGATAAAGAAATTGATATGCAAAAGTAAATTTATTTAAGTGACAGCAGGGCATCTTTAATTTTCCAAAAAGAAAAGTTTATAAATTTTAAAGTGATTAAAAACTGCAAAGAAAAATCTTTCTTTTTTTTTAAGTCAAACTTTGGATTAAGTAATAAGTTGATTCCTAAACTTTTGCTTCATTATTTTCAAATTCATTAATAGATTCGATTCTCGTCAATATTTATAGGATAAAAAGCTTAATTTCACACTTTCACCACTAGGGGTCTGCAATGACCAAAGTTGATAAAATCGGACCACTTTTATTTCTGAAGAAATTACTTCGATTACTATAGCCTTTTTTTAACCCTTTGCACTCGAATAGTGCCTCTCAGGCACCATTGGAAATGCTGCATCATTTTGACGCTTTATTTATTTATGTATTTTCCAATTTTTACTGTTACAAATACCTACAAAATGGTAAAAATACGTAGATTAATTTTTCATGAAAATTCTGCTTCAAACAATTATATATACATTTATTTTTTGGTGCAATAAACAGGCCATTATATGAAGCGAATAAATATGCATCGAATTACTTTTCCGAGTGCAAAAGGTTAACCCTTTCGCGACGGAGCGCTCAGAAATGAATTGCAGCCGGCAGCCGGGGTGACGGTCATGCTCATCAAAATCAAAAAGTTGTGGAGTCAAACTTTGTGCTCTCCAAAGAAATTGCCACGGATCGATGTCTGGTAATTCCTCAACGTTTTCAGAATCAGAATCTGGTCTACTTGGCAGTAAGCGTCTTTTGTTATATGTATTTTGAAGTTTACCTTTGTAGTCAATTCCTCCAAACATTTCAGACAGTTCAGAATTCGATGACAATTCTATATCATCTCAGCTCCTATTCGTCGCCCATTTGTCCATGATCGGGGCAAAATTTGTAGATACTTATATTTGATTATGTAAAGAAATATCTGCACAAGAAGCGCGCGCGCGTCGAAAACAAAAGACTTAATAGGCATAATTGGGCAGTTACTGAAAACAAATTGTGGTGTCCTCTCAAATTTATGGTGGTAATTTATCATTGTTTTGGTTTATTTGTTTCTTTTTTCATTTAATGATTTGTTTATTTGTATATTTTAATTTACAAAAAACTATAAATAAAACAAATGATACCCCATGAAAAGAAATCCAGAACAGGTGAATCGGCACCGAAACACTCTAGAACGAAATAAAACAAATACCTATAAAAGCATTTTTGATACTTACTTCAGGGTAGGATATGTCACAAATAAACGGCGCCGAAAGGCGCTGTTTTTTCGGAGATAGCAACTCTGCCTGAGTGCCTATAGGTGCTGTTTGCTCAGAGTGAGCGTCTATAATAGAGCGCCTAAAAGAGCTGTTCGTCGTGAAAGGGTTAATAGTGACAACTATAGTAAAGAATTTTCAAATATAATTTTCGACTAAAATATATTTATTTACTACATATACTGAATAAAGGCGTGTTTCAAATGAACTGAAATCACACATTAGGAAAGTTTCTAATATTCTATTTTTAATCACCGTTGCGTAGAAGAAAAGAACAAAACTAAATGCGAGATTTATTCGTGTAATAAAATGTAAGAAAACATGACAACTTGGAAAGTAAATAACAAATATCTCCAAGGAAAAGGCACATTTTCTAATATCCACTATCCATGAATAATAATCCACCAGAGATGACCCCTCTCTTGTCACCGCACGACCGGTCATCCTTCTTCATTGTGACAGCGGCAGTGACCGCTGAGGCCATCTTGCGGCTGTCCTTCGGTTGCAGTTGAAGGGCGGTTGTACATGGCAGGGCAGTTACATCAGTTCTTGTCCTTCGGAGAAGGCCTCTATTTGGCTGGATTAGTAGAGATGACAGAAAAAATGAAAGATTGAAATTACGTAAAAGGCATCCAGTATCGTCGCAATACCGAATGTTCTCCTAAGTGGGATGACAGGTTGTTTGTTTCTGTAGGCCATGACCGCTCAGAACATCGTTTTCTTCATGCATATTCAGGTAAAGGATTCTAATTAAATGCGATAAAGATGCAGGAAAGAAAGACTTTCTGTCATAAGCTTTTTATTTGTATTTGGTAATTGCATAAATCTGCCTAAAACGCATCGTGAAAGAAGACAAAAAAATTGTATTGAAAGAACTTTTTAGTGTCAATGATTATTTGTATTCATAAATAGTTTATAAAAATAAGTGGTATTAATTTGTGTGACGCTAAAGGTTCTTCCTTGTTCATTAACCTTTTGTTTTTCATTTAGAAGTCATTAAACGTCATTCCATCTTTCTTCTTTTGCTAATTAAAATGTTAGGTATTCTTATTAGGTATTGCCGATGTTGCAATTCTTGTTTCTTTCATTTAATTTTGCATATTTTTGAAGTAGATAAGTTGGAAATTGTATTGAGAATTATAATCAACTATCCTTATGAATTTCGGATTTGAAAAGTTGTAAATAATCGTTTGTAGTTTGCCGAGTGAAGCTGAGTTAACTCAATTGTAGTTCAGAGAGTTGAATTTAAAATTTAACGATTAGTTTTGGAAAATATAGACATAAGATATTGTTTATTTTAAATAATTTGGGAAAAGTTAAATCTGAAAATGTCTCTGAAGGGCTTTCTGCATCCCACTTTTATTCAGTACTTAATTTGGTATTCATTTTCTTTTCATCGAATGAGAACTTCAGCATTAGATTTCAAGAACATGCTTTCTTCGCTATCATCACTAATTTTAAAATTAAAATTTTGTAGCTTTAATTATTAATTGGACAAATGGATAGCATTATTGAGGAAAAATCTATGCAATAGTATGGGGTAAAAAAATCCTTAGTATCCTTGACTTAGTAACGGATAACAGCGTTTTATTATACACAGAACACTGGTAATAAAATACAAATGAAGTACACACATAACAGCACTTACATAAATTAGCAACACACAAGCAGCAAATCGTTATTAAATAAACGCAACAGCATGAAGCGAGCAGGAAGAATGCGCTGAAAATTAACACTGCAATGAGAAACGTTGCTTAACTATTATTTCTCTCGATTCCACTGACTCCTGGTTCTGTCTCAGTACTATTTATAATTTACGTTACAAAAGAAAGAAGCTTCTAGAAGGATATCGTATCTTTCCCCTTAATCGGGAGATCGCCAAAATCCCAGTAGTTTCTAGAACTATCATTGCTAAATATGGCACTAAATGGTTGCTAAGGCTGGGACAAGGATATTACCCTAGTATCCATTCAGGGGCTATTAAAATTCTCTCGCTTAACGTAAAATTAATTGCACACGGGAGAAAATAATACAAATTCGTAACAATGTTCTCATTTTTTTAAAAAGTAAAACGCAATGATGCAATGGCCATTTCTTATTAGATCCAATCCTCTGAAAGAAAACTTGGAGCTCACAGTAACCAGATAACAAAATTTCCGCCAGAAGGTAATAATGTTTCTGGTTTAAAAGCTGGAAATCACCTTGGTGGGTGGGCATGGTGCAGATAAAATTTTATGCTCTCTCGCTATTGTGATATGGTACTTTGGATACGGGAGTATCCATTCAGGCGTTGTTCTTGGCATCTGATCACACTAAATGATTAGATCCCTCTCAAAATAATCTACTGTCGCTTAAAAAATTGCAATGGTGTAATAATATGAATCAATTGAACTGATACTAATAATACGAGGGAATGAATGAATAATGATTACTAACTAATGCGAGTCAAAATGAAGGCATGAAGCATCTTGCGACTTCAGCTTAAACCGCATTTTTCGCTTTATTGTTTTTGTCTAGCATGATCGTAAATTTCCCCTTTTACGTTGAGTCCTTATCTTGTGATATTGCTAAATATCCCATATCAAATGAGATACGAACTATCACAATACTTGTGTATTACTTGCTGTAACAAATAATTTCTAACATGGTAATTTGGCGTACGAATTGTAAATTGCAACAGTGAAGTAATTTATCAAGATTTTTTACAAGGCAGATCTTTAGACGCAGAGCTACCAAAGTTACTGCGTAGTATGTTAAATGATAGTTATTCCCTAAGAAAGGTCTTTTAAAATTTTTTAATTCAATTTATTATTAAAATAGTTTGTTTTTCCATTAATTATTTAGGAGCCTATTTTGACATATGAACCATTTTTACACCAGCTTTAAAGTCAAAGTGTGAGTTTTTCATTGATTTCACTTTTATTTCTGTAAAATGTTTTCGTTAATTTTAATAAAAAATGCATTTTGAAATATTTTTTCAGCAATTATGGCATTGTTTTATTCTTAGAATTGCAATCATGCGCTTTGTGATGGTACGAACCAATTTTTTTTGTATGTGTACAGTATCTTTGTTGTATAATTAAGAGCAAATTTAAAAAAATAAATAAAATTAAAGCTAAAACTTTATTATGTTAGAATATTTTGAACTGGAAACTTGAATTTTCGATAAATCATTTTGGGAAAAAATGGTACTGCCTCGTGATCTTTATATTAGTAATAAATAAATAAATAAATAAATAAATAATAAAAAGAGAGAGACAGTATATTAATCTCAAGGTGCTATAAGTGGATTCATCGTAATGGCGAATAATTCGTCGTACTTTCTCCTATTCAAGAAAGCTTACATATTTTATAAACTTAATTATTTTACACTAATATGGAGAGAAAGTGCATAGACAATGGCTCTGAAATGAAAATCTAAGCCAAGCAATAAATTTAATTAAGTTACGCTTTGTGAATAATATATTTAGAAGAAAGTTTGCTTAAAAATAAGTAAAACATTCTGCATTTTTTCAGTTTTTGGTAATTAAATATTTTTAGAAATTTCATTACACGTAATAATTCTGAAGGTATTTTTGAGTATTACTTCGAGGTTACGAGAAATTTAATTAAGCAGGAATTTTTGTTGAAAGCGATGAAAAAATTATACTTTAATGCAATTTAAATTAAGTGCATTATTAACTTAACCGAAAAAAAATGCAACACAATGTAATTAAGTTGATTTTAAATATTCGTATTTTTTGTTTCATTCTGTACTAACAAGATCATTTGTTCTCATATTAACAAAATTAATTTTAAGAATTTCTCAATAGTCAATATGTTTCCCTCTCATTTTATATTTGCTTTTATAATTAATTCTTTTTAATTTGGAAAATGGAAAGAAATAAAATGAGAGGGAGAGAGGCTCAATATTATTTCTGTAATATGGCTGCAGTTTTAAAATAGATTACCGCTCTTTGAATCTCAAGTTTCATATTGTTATTATTGGAAACTACATTTTTTTCTATTAAATTAATAATCAAAAACTAAGGTATAGTCATAGTTGATAATGGGAACAAGCTAAATGCTTATTAAAATTTTAAATTTATAAATACTTCTCTGAGGGCTAAACTACAAGCAAAAGATTTTTAGATTGATTTGCAAGGAATAACTCTTGGCAAACCATCTGGTTGTAAAAAAAATTCTGGTATCAAATTTAATTAAAACATTTATAAGCGAACTTTAATTATTAATAATTTAATTTTTTTAAATTTTAACAATGGTCTACTTTTTTATTTTTTATTTATAGATCTTTTCTATAAATATAATGGAATCTTGCAACTCATTTAGCTTTTATTCACAAAGATGTTTATATAATGTCTTTGATTTAAACTTAAATTAAATTAGCGTTTTACTGCTAATCGAATTCTAAAAATACCAAGGCAATTTATCTTCAACTGAAAAGTGTATGAAATTTGAGAACTTTAGTATAAAAGGAATCAAGTGAAAAATAAAATTCCATCTGCACAAATATAAAGCACACTTTGCTAAACAAAAGCGTTTCAAAAATAGAAGAATGTAATTATTGATAAAGAAGAAAAGAAAAAAAAATTTGGTTAGTAATATTATCTTAAGTCCAATCAACTGATGTTTCATATTTTAATTTGTTTGCAGATCACAAATTTATTAAATTTCTGATAATTATTTTTGAGCGAAAAGCCATCCCATTTCTAAAACATTATAATCAAATAGGAGTAAGAATGAAAAATTGCCTACAGTTTTCTAAGAAAATCAACTGGAAAAGCTCAGCGCAGGTGATCGAATTTGTGTATTGGATTCCGCAATTCGGTTGTATTGGGTCGAAATTTGAAATGATTAAATGTCATATTTTAAATTAAAAATTTAGCGACGGATTTCGGTTGCGAATTCACGGAAAGTGAAATATTTTATTTAAAAAAACATCAATATTGAATGATTTATTACATTTACTGTTTTTAACCCCTTTTAAAAGGGGGGGGGCGATGGCATGGTGATAAGATCATGGCTCCGGAACTGAAAGGCTTAAGGTTCAAGACCCTATTCTACCGAAGAACCGTCGTGTAAGCTGGTCTGATGCACGCCAAATCCGTCGGGTCCAAATGCTCTCCCGCTGTTGTGGAAGTTTGGAAAGGGGGGGGGTGTCATTCTCGTCATTTGACCGCGGTTCAGAATTAAGAGGTCCATCCCAAAATAGCCCTAGTGTTGCTTTAAAACGGGATATTTATATAATTAAATTAAAAAAGTATAAAAATCGGGGATCATTTTTAATCGCTGTTGGTGCAAAACGGTACAGTAGCATGACTTATCAAATTGCATTGCATTTTTGAACTGTACATGTTATCTAATTCAAAATACATTTTCATTCACAGACTTTTTGAAAAATATATAAAGAAATTCATTCCTATTTTGAATTTGCATTTTAATATTTAGATGCACATAATATAAAGATACACATTTGCCTGTTATGTATTTGTATGTATTTTTATTGATAGAAAATAGGCTTAGAGGTTTTATAGGTAGAAAATAAGTTTTATTGATAGATATTTATACATTTCAATGAATCTTGTGACAATAAGCTTTGTAATATGTCATATGAAAATTGATTCTCAATTGGTTAATATCATCTAATTGAGAAGGGTTATCTATAAGGTTCAAGGCATCCCGTCTTGAACATTATAGATTATATAGACAAAATTTATTTCTTATTGATTAATGTATCGTAGCTGATGATTTTATATTATTCAATATTAATTAATTAATTTTTATTTTGTAGGTGAGTACTTAAATACCTTGAATCCTTTTGTGGTAGAAAAGATCGGTGAGTTATTCTTTTCATTTTAACCAAGGGCAAATGCAGAATGTATGGAAATTCAATTATAGCTTCTTAATTATTGCTAACTTAAATAGAACAGATATTTCTTATGCCTCTATCTAAACTCAATTGTATCAAACTTATTTAGATTGTTATATTTTGAAGTATTTAATTATAATTTAAATGCTCACAATTTCAACTAATAGTCTTTACATTGAAAATAAAAACCGCTACTTTTTAAAATCTCTTATGTTTCCAGGATTTTTTTATGGGTTCCAAAAACAAACTCTCATAGGAAGGTGTTAATATCTTATTTTTGGTAGAAAAGTAATTGCTCTCTTTTAAATAAATTTCACTTTATTAATTTTTTTAGGAATTATTTAATTCTTATTTTTTCGATTTTTTTAAAGAGTGAAATTAATTAACAAATAGCTTATATATATCTGCTCGTGCATCAATTTCATGTAGCTTATTTTTAAAGTGACCTATTATTCTTTTGAATCACACTGTCTGGAATATTTTTCTAAGGGATCACGATTATTTCTGTATCATGGAGAAAACATCATTCCAAACGATCTTTCTGCTTTTACCGCTTTTGTCGCCCAGAATAGAAGCATTAATTACAAAATGGAGCTTTTCTGCCAAAAGCAACATCATGCAGCGTAAACACTTTTACAACGCCAATTGAAGGCCATTTTCTGGAGATGACGTGTTTAGTGATCCATCTTGGAGTAATAAATCCTTTTAATGATCGAATTAGGTTTTGGGAAGTGGATAAAGACGATTTATTGATGGAAAAGAAAGTTGGTGTGATATTTAAAAGAAGATTCAAAGCTTATATTGCTCGGTAAATCCTAAGCTTGAATCTTATTGTTATCAGTTTCTTGCAAAATCATTAATCATTTCATTATTGATAAAATTTCATTAAAACCACCTATGACAGAAATCTATTGTGTTTGTCTGTGGAATTGGCATCTGCCATGATTTACGCTTAGATTTTTCTTTTGGTTAAGAAAAATGTAAATGCTTTTGCAAAATTACATTGTATTTGATTTACATGAAATATAATTTATATAACAGTTATATAAAATATTCGTAAAATGATTACAGAGCTCCATAAAAATGTAACTTTTACACATTTAGAAAAAAAAATATCAATATCGATATAATTATAATGTAAAATTGTGAATCGTCTTTATCTTCTATCTTTTGGTTTAATAAAAAATAAAATATAATCTTCAAATGGAAATCGACAATTTTTTTTTCACTTTAGGAAAAAAATAGTTAGTAATCCGATTGAATTTACCAGAAAATATTTTGTAAAGGAAAAAAAAAAATTCAAAAAAAATTAACAAAATTTTCCGGAAATCATTCATAAGACGAAAGGTACTTTTCAAAAATTATATTTACATATAAATCTTAATTAAGCTTAAACTTTTAATTAACAACATTTTTATGAATTCATGCTTCTTCAAGTATTGTAGAAACATTTCAGATTTCATTGTTGGGTTATAGATATTCAATTATTTGGTCCTGCACAAATAAAAATAAATAAATAAATGTAATACTTTTTCCTGTACACGATTTTAAACTCTATAGGAAACCGATATATTTCCTTTAATACTTCTCCTTTTTATTCTTACATGGGTGAAAAATGTACTGTTATATTCAATCGATTAAAGCATTTTAACAACAAAAAATCGAATCGAGTACAATCTTTCTAGTTTAACTATATTTATCTATATTTCTACTCGAGAAGTGTAAATAAAATATTAAACGTTCTATGTAGAAGCATTTCTATATTCCTTGAAAAAATGCACTTCGCAAAAGACTGCTTTTATCCGAGGTGAGCAGACGATATTTACTTGAAAAGAATTCTCATTTTCTACAATGTGTGAAACTAATTCTTTTATGAAATATTCAAGCATCTCTTGTGTAAAATCCCTCTTTCAGTTTTTTTGTAATTTAAAAGAAAAATGATACCAAATATTATTTTGTGGAAAGATAACTCTTTCTTTTCTTTAACGTATCCAACAAAATATTTTTATTTTTAGAACTAAAGGACTACTCAAAAATAGTATGATGCTTTTATTTGGCAATTCTTTTGCCACTTACTGGTGACAAGTCTTTAGAATATTTACTTTAAGCATCCCAAAGGTTTGTTTTTTATACTATCTTACTTGCCATTAGTGTATGTGTCTTGAACCGTGTCATTTTTATATTAGTATTCTTAAAAATTTATAGTTGCGTTCTTGGGAATTAATATCCCATTAAGTTTATGGTGTTCATTCTATCAGTTGTATTCTTCCATTTTAATTTATTCAACGACAAAGAACCCCTGTATCTTTCTTTTTTTGTATTATCAAACATGTTTTATTACAAAGCGCGTCTTTTTTTAGTATCATTACTATATTTATATTTAACCTCTATTATTACACTTAGACTAATCCCTATCTCCATTTACATTATACTTCCTATATTTACTACTTTAATATACTTTATTAATTAATACAGAGATCGTTTTATACTTCCATTACTTGCCATATAATTAGGTATCAGCTGCAATGTACAATTTGAGCTGCATGTGTATAATTTGAGATAAAATTCTTTGCTCATTCTGCCTATACTTCCAAATAAATAAATTTCGAACATTAGCTGTTCCAAAGAAGAAATCTGTCAACGTTATGATTAAATTACAACACATATTAATAAAAGTAAAGTAGATTTAGGGTAGGTAGGTGGCCGAAGATAGGCTTTCTCCAAAACTAATATCCCAGCATACATTAATGATCCGGATAAGTTCAGTGTAACAACGTGATAATGACAGTTTCTTAGTTTTTTTATTATTGTATTAAAAAATGAAGCGAGATTCTAAAGATGATAATAAAATTCTAGGTTTAATTTTTAATTTTTTTAATTTTTAAAATTTGCAATTAACTGAACAGCAGCGATAAGATGCAGAAACAAAAGAATATTTAACATTGTCACAATAGACGTGCATGGTATTCCAATAATTTAAATAATACAATAATTGCTCTAAATAAAAATAATTTCAAAAACTGATAAAAATTTGCGAGAAAGACTGTACAGAAGTAAAACCGATATGACTGAAAAGATTATTTTTCGTTTTTAAAATAATGTAAAATTATTTTATGTAATAATAAACCTGATCGTTTTATGTAATAATAAACCTAATCGTTTAATATATTTCCAAATTTATTATTATAATCAGTATGGAGTTTTCTTTATCAATTTTTAATTATTCTCAAATTTATCTATTTTATCAATTCACAAACTTGCATATTCAATTCTTCTTGTATTGTACTTCAATTCTTGTCTATACTTATAATAAAGTTCAGTGTGTGTGTGTGTGTGTGTGTGTGTGTGTATTGTCACTCTACAGGCCAGACCATTCAACTTACAGCTACCAAATTTGGCACTTGTATACCTTGGAATGTGCATCTGGGAGTTAGTTTTCAAATTTTTAATTAGAATTTTATTTATATAAAAATTAAGCGAAATTTTGGCGTGTTTCTGCTATAACTTCCGAATATATTGCCGCACAAAAAAAGATTTTTACATGAAGTTAAAGATAAAAAATTTATCTTTTAAATGATATTAATGTTTTAACCTTAAAATTAAATTTCTATTTTTAATGAATTTTTAAATAAATATTTTAATTATATATTTCGACAATTTTTTTCGTACAAAATAAAAATCAAATTTAAGCTGCACGAGCACGTTTCACATTCATGGGAAAAAAATTAGCTTTTTTCAAAGTGTTGCCATCACATTGATTAAAGCTCCAATTAAAAATAAATTAGATCTTTTTGGGAATGAAATCTACAAATATATAATTTTCGGCATGTGTCTGTAGGAAATGAAGCAAATATGAAATATTATTTTTTCTAAAAAATAAATTCAAGAAAAATCATTTTATATTTTATACTCTCTATATTATTAATCCAATAAATCAGTTTTATTTTAAGGCAAGTTTTGTTTAATATGAACAGGATATCCATTCAAATCAGGGTCACACAGCTAATTTGTAAGCCTTTAGTAAGACACAGATATGCTAAAATGGTCTAAATGGAAAATGATTATATTTTATGCAACTTGATTCAATAAATGCTCTAATAAATAACGAATTTTTTTTTTACATAAAGCTTCTGCTGTGGAAATCACGATTAACAAAATATTCTTGAAACACTAATATTTTAAATAAAAAGTTAATTTCCAATCAACTAAATCAATCACTTAAACTGACTGATTTATGAAAACTTGAATATCACTATTCAATAAAAAATATATAATTTTAGATTTTCCATCGATCGTTTCAAAGAAAATACGCCAATTAGCGCACAGGTTTCTCAAGATTAATTGGCCTAAGATTATGAAAAGGTTGAGTTTTTCGAAATTTTTAACATTCAAAACTTCATAAATAAGTCTTAGTTGATCGTGTAAAATAGAAACATTCATTCATTTATTTAAAATTTGGTGTGTCCAGAATATTTCTCAGAATATGATACCTTACTGTATCAAATTTAGTCTTCATAATTTTTGAAATATATTTATAGGCCGGAACAAAATATTATTATTGATTTCATTTCAATCCTTTTGAAAGCAAAACTAAAAACTGAATTTTATGCTGAATTTGAGAAGTTTTTGTTGAATTATTCTTTGAGATATTGCATAAATTATGAAAAGTATTTGGTAGTTCACATAAGACTTAAATACCGAGCGATTCTGTTTGCAATACTCATATTAAATAATAATAATAAATAAATAAATAACAATAAAGATGATAAATAAAAGGTTTTATTAAAAAATATCTTTATATTAATTGCAATTTCATCATTTCCACTTTAAATTAATGTTGAAGTTTTACTGGAAATGACAACAAATTAGCAAAATATATATAGTAAATTGAACGAAACTATCTAAACAACAGTATAAGTTGGTATGACTATCAAAATTTGAAGATTAAAAATGTATTGTTGGAGAATCTATTAAGAGACCAGTTATTTAAAATATTTAATTGAAAATTGTAGCTAGCGGTAATACTGGCGAACCGGCTGGTCGCCAAAGGAGGCTAGTATTGAAATAAAGCTGAGTGAAATGAAACGATTTATTGATAATTCTTTTTTGAAAATCTTAAAATATTCAATTGACAAATCTTATAGTATTTTTGTGAAATACTATGATTTTAAGACTCTAATATTTCTGGGTAGGATAATATTCGGAGACGAAAATTCCATCTTTAAAACATGAAACCAATATAATTAAGTGAAAACTTGCAAAAATTGTTAAAGTTAGAGGAAGGTTATTTATTATTAAATTTATTCTGAATTGAAATAAACAAGGATTGTACTGTACTTTTGAACTATAATATATCTTTATTTTATATTGCAATTCTAAGCTTATATTTCAGACGATTTATTATTATTCCTAACAGAAATGTTTTATTTCAAGTATTAGAGCTTTTCCGAAAAAAAGGGAGAAAAAGAACCCTTTGTTTTCTTTGTCAGAGAATCCTCTTAAAATTGTAAAAAAAGAAAGTTATTCATTAGAGTGTGTTCTCAAGTGGAACATTTTCGAAAAAATTTTTCGATTTTATTCATTAGCATACCCAACTCCGATCTTCTTTCTGTGTTTTCTTTAATTCCTAACCAGGCACTTTCCTTTAATGGTTAATGACGCGCAGGAAATACGCTTTAGTACTAGTTAAAGGAAGAAATTCCACACTTTTTTGGGTTCGGAATCGGAATGAATTTCATTCTAATGTGACTTATCCCCTTTTATGGCTCTCCAACTTTTTTTTCAATGTGTTTCAAAAGTTAATTGAATAACTTTTTTTTTGGTTTATTACTATTTTCCTCTTTGGATGAAAGTTCTTGTTGTCTATTAGTTCCAGTTTGTCCTGGTTTCAAATTTAATTTGGATGCTGAAATTATTTCGGGGCAAACGTTTACAGAAGAATTTATATTGACAGTATAAATATTTTTTAATTTTGAATTTATTGATTAAAAATGTATTTTTTCTTTGAATATTACTCCTATATAATTTCTAAATGATCTATGAATATGAACATGAATATATTAGTCGCTGAAAATTTTATTCGAATATTAAAGCTTAGAAATGGGCTTTATCAAGATTTTATGATACAATTTCTAAGAATTAACATGTTTTAATTCTTGGAAGCTATTAACATAATTGTTAATAGAATTATTCAATTATTAACAGAATATATTATTTTATTATCCTTATACGTTTTCCCCAATTTTAAAAATTAGAAATGAACTTTCTTTACATGCTATGCACTTCTCCCAAATACATAAATTAAAGGGGAAGAGTGAATGATTAGAATCTTTCTACAAAAATTTTAATAGTTAATAATAAAATTTAATTTTTTTGTAATATTTGAGTTTAATAATTAATTCGCTATTATAAAATATGAATTGTTGAAACTAGTTGTTTTTCTAAAAATTAAATCAGTAGTAAATATTCATCAGATTTTTTAATCGTTTTCCTTTTTGTTTATGAAAACTGAGAAACATTGTTTAAACAATAGATTCAAATCAGATTTTTAATTAAATTTAGCGTACACAAGAAATAATTATCATAGAACTAAATAATTCTCTTCAATATTCTGCACTTAATTAATTTTCCTTATTTGTTTGTCTTAAATAATTATTTTTTTATTTTATTAATTTTTATATTTTTGATTTTTAATTCGTTTTTGTGTAATAAATACTGAACAATCTATTATATTCTTTGTTAGTTTTTGCTTAAAAGGTTAGAGTTTATTGCTATGAATATATTTTGTTTCATTTTATCGTATCTAAGGAAAGCTTTGTGTTTTACTGGGGATTATAAACGATAATCTTTGTACACTACTTTTTCATTTCTTTCATATTAATATGTTGTAAAAACATGCAGTATATTCATATTTAAATTTGTTTCAAACATTTGAAAAAACCTGGTGATTAACAATTTGATAAACTATTGTTTACTTTCCCTTGTATCATTTTTTGTTGTCTCGATTAATTTTCATTTCTTTTTTCTAAATCATCCAGTTTTAGAAATTTTGCATGAATCTTTAGCAGTCTTTTTAGTTCAGAATACTTTTACTTTCTAAATATATAAATAATAGAAAGGACTTTAGAAAAGGTTAGTGAAGAAATACACTCGGCAAATAGATGCCCTCGATGAAGAAATAAAATTTGGAATTGCATACGTATATCAAAACACTAAACAAACACTTGCCAAAGGTAGTTATTTTAGGTTCAATATCAAATTATAATTTCCAGATGCTAACAATTATATCTATTGCTTGCCAACGGATTCTAAAACTCTCCGCTTTTTTTTTGCGCATGCGTTAGAATAAATTTGATTCGTCAAAATAGGGGTAAGAGGGAAGATGAAAAGATGAGATGTTTACATGTAACAATAAAGTAAATTCGGAATTCTTGCAGACTAAATTAAAATAAAATAATAATAAGATCAGAAACGTCACAATACTCACATACACGTGAAAAAAATTGAAAATACTTAATAGGGTGGGAATCAAGATCAAAGAATAACGAGAAATTCCGGAAATGCGTCCATCCTTCCGCGTCTCCCTCTTTAGTGAGATAGAATCGTCGAAAAGCGTCCGTCTCGGGGTACTGAAATAAACAATATCTATTACACTTTGGATATGCAGTAGTTGGAAACCTCTTTCGTCAGTTCAATTAGCAAAACTAAACTAATTTCAATGTAAATGAAAGTCATTGTAGTATCTTTGTTCTACGAATTTACTTGACTGATCGTAATTCACTCAGTCTAATTGTTATTTAAGACAACAGAAAAAAATGTTTTCAAAGTGCAAAATCTATTTCAATATTCATTCAATTAAAAACTAACGTAATTCGCACGTTTCTTTAACAATAATTTAATGGCATATCCTCGCACGAAAAAGATCCGGTATCATCGCCAAACTAGATTTTTTTAATGTTGATAACTTGTCAAATGTTGCAGCTATCCTATAAAGTGGTCTATGTAGTTTTTTTTTCTTTGAAACCTTCAAAATCCAGATTAGGGTTTTTATATATGTGTATGTTTCGTATAATTTGACTGACATTTATTAAAAACCGGTACTATAAACTTTAGTCTTGGCTAAGATTTTTATACTTCCTTAAAATTTTAAATATTACTTTTCACAGTTAATTTAATACCTTACTATTATCCTTTCATTTTTTATTTTTCAAACAAGTTTTTAAGCCTAAATTGAAACAATGCCATTCGTTGTAAAAAATTCAAATCTATTTCTTTGTTTCCATTTTTCTGTGCATCTAGTTGCTATTGCATAAATTAGTTATGTCTATATTTTAACTCGAGCTATTGGAATTGAAACATCTTTTTTTATTTCACTGATATGTTTTATTAATTTTTATTGGAGGCATTTTTTTTTACTTTTAAATTTTTAAAATAAAAGTCAAAAGATTATTATTATTATTTTTGCCTTTCCGCTTTTAAAATAAAAGTTTAAAAGCAGCAAAAAATAAATAATGCAATGTGGCAGCTTTAAAAAGCACTTATTTGGCACAAAGATAAAATAAAAATAAAAATAAATGGTTCAAGGCAAAAAAAAAAAAAAAAAAAAAATGTCGTTTACAGACAAGCTTTGTGTTAATGTACGTTTGTTGAAGCCTTGACTTTTGTAGTTAAGGAATTGAATATTTACTGTAAACATATATCTGAGTAGCATTTTTGTATCGTATGTGGTATGATAGATTAAATATGTTCTCTTACTTTGATTTCCTCTTTTTTTCATCGGAATATCACTATGGTTGGTAAACAACCCCCCCCCCCCAAAAAAAAAAACTAGTTTTAAATTTAAATACAAGAAATATAAAAGAAATTGTTTGCCGCAGAAATATAGGACAAATTTTATAAAACAAAACCTGTTAGCCGATGATAAATTATAATACCGAAAAATGCCGGGTATATTAGCTAGTTATAAATAAAATTGGGTCTGAAATTTAATTTTTAATGACATATTTTTTTGACGTCACTGGTTCCCGATCCAAAATAGCATTAAGATTCGCGATTAAAAACTTTCCGGAATATAATATTCTAAATAGAATTATCTTGAGGAACACGAAATGCTATTTCTGATTCCATAATTTATATTGGAACATCAAAAGGAACATAATAAATTGAAACCTGGCATCACTTCATTTGTAATCTATTTTCTTAACGAACGTCATAGTGACGTCAAATGATGTAAAGAATTGATCAGCGAACCCTAGCGACATTTGCACGTCATTATTCATTTCGTATGGGATTCCCATGATCCTTTTCATCGTAGTTGACTTTGTTCACGAAAGTCTAATTTCTTTTTGCAAAACTCGAGCCAAATAATTAAATAAGTTGCTACACGTTTTTTATAGAAAAGAAAACACGTGATGGAAAATATTTTTTCCTCCGATTTCTGTCCTTTCTTTTACAATTTCTTTACACTTATTTTTGTTATGATACTGAACCCTTATGCGACGTATTTTTCATTGAACTACTGTTGAATTGGAAAATATTCAGTGATAGGTAATAGTTTTGCTAGTTGACTGAAAGTTTGTTAAGTTTGAAATTTAAAATGTTAGCTTCCTTGAATAATTTGAATTGAGTGTTTTTTTTCTCTTTTTGATAGTGTCAACTTTTATTACAGAAAATAATCGACTGACTTTTATTTATTGTAATCTGGTAATTTATAGTTTACAAGAGTTTTCGAGGTGGAGATTCTAAATATTTGCTTTAAAAAAACTGCAATATACTTTATAGATGGATTGATTGTTGAAACTTTAAATCAAATATTTTATATTAAATATGTTCCAAATTTTGCTTTTAAATTTGGGAGAAGATTAGGAATGCCTATGTGTACATGAACAAGATAATATAAAAACGAAATAAATTTAATGTAGGTCCTGAATAGTAAAATTTAAGAGGTGTATATCAAAGATTGGATTAAATCTCTAAATATCGGATTAGTATCATAAATGAATTAAAAAAATAATGCATAAAGATTTTCTATCGTGACAAGTAGCCTTTAAATATTAAAAATAGCCTTTAAAAGTAGGAGAAAAAATATACAATAGTTTCTGAATTTTTTATTATTAGTTAAAAAAATTTAATTGCAAATTTAAAAAAAAATTTAGAAAATCAAATTGGAAGAAAATAGTGTAAACTAAAAAAATAATGAAAATATTTCGTTTTTATTTCCATTAATATTTTTCAAACTTCTAGAATGAAATAGACCACAAGATAAAAGCTATTTTATTAAATAAATATTTTATGAGCATTTGAATCGTCTTTAATATTATTTTATCAACATTTCTCAATTTTTTTAACTAAGTGTCTGCAAAACATGACTAAATAAAATTATCTTAAATTCCGACCCTCGAAGATGATTGACGTTTGCATTCCAAATTTCACAACATTTTATTGAATTGTTTTTGAGATATCATGTTTCCCATGAATCAATCATATTTAAATATTCATTCTTCAGGAAATACGTTTAAAAATGTACTTGCGGATTAGCTTATCGAAATAATTATAATCAAATTGAACTTTTCAGCAAACAAAATTGCCTGAAATAAGAATATTGTAACTAGGTATATATACAAAGGGAATATAAACATTTAAAATATTATTTTTGGAGATATTTTTGCTAAATATAAAAACAAATCATTTACTTCCTGTTGAAAATATCTGTACTTCTTTTTCCTTTTTATCTTTTGCGTATTACTAAAACAGCTGTATATGCAGTTCCATTTTGTATGCATTAAAAACAAAAACTATTTTAGCATTTACGAATTGTAGGTTTTGTTAGATCATACAAAAAAAAATGTATGAAATTTTTTAGGGAAAAGCAGTTTTACATCCTATTTCTTAATAATTCAAAAGTGTAGATGACGTAACTCGAAGAATAATCGTCCAAATTTTTTCTGTCAAATTTGATATTTATACCAATATGAATAAATACTTTTTAAAAATACTTACTCGTTATTAAACTCCACATATTCACGATTTTAACTTATGTTACCACTCACAACTGCGATGAATATCAAACATATTTTAAAGTATTTTATTATATACATATATTTAATTTAGCTTATAGCATGCTTATAAAAAATAAAATTTTTAAATCTGTTCTTTTTCTTTTCATCCTGATGCATCAGAGAGCCGCTGTGGCGTGGTGGTAAGGTTTTGAAACCGGAGGGCTTCAGGTTCGAGAATCGATTCCATTGAAAAACCGGGTATGGTGCATGCTAAATCTTTCGGGGCAAAACGTCCTCTCGCTGGTGTGGTGTTGAAGTTTAAAGAGGGGGTTGACAGCTCAGGTGTTATCCTTGTCATCTAACAGCGGTGCAAAATGACGAGGTCCGTCCCAAAATAGCCCTAATGTTGCCTTTAAACGGGACTTTAATATAACTAAACTTAACTAAATCTGATGCACCGGAGTTTTCAAATTTTGTACAATCGGATGTTATTGATGAAAATACTAATTAATATTTTATAAATATATTTATATTTAATGAATATTTTATATTTTCAGAACTTAAATATGAATTAATCGATTTATTTAACTATTATTGTGATATATAAGCGGCGCCACCTGCTTGTGTATTTTAGAAAAAGTGTTTGCAGGATTCCTTTATATTTATAATCTTGAATTTGAAATTAGAATTAAAAGTAGAACATAATTAAAATAAAAAATAAAAGCTTCTATTTTTAATGCATTAATAAAAGTGCGTTTTAAAAACATTATTTTATTGAGTTTTTATTTTGTGATTTTATAACTGTTTATAAGATCTGGTCAGAATTTTTATTTCGTGTTGGGAGAAACTAGAACTTATTTTTATCCCACCCTCCCATCTTCCGTGCTTGCCCACTGTGCACTTTTGCTTAGTCACTGAACAAAAGAAAACATTATTTGCCCGAGGATACCTTCTCCTTGACCAGATGCCCTCAATTCCGAAATTCCGGAAATAGAATCCGCCCTCTACACACCTGAGTATGACGGTTCGAAGAAAAACGAAGATTCGCATCGATTCGTGTACAAGTGCGAACATCCACACCCCCCTCCACACCCCACCCAGGAAGAATGGATCCTTGATTGGCTGCGATGAATTCAATTTAACGAGCTTTAGCTGACGAAGGGTTAATCTTTCGTGTCTCGTAGTTTTCTTTCCTTTTGTGCGGCCCGAAATATGCAAAGAGCGATTTTTCTCAGAAAGATTTAAGTTGGCGGTTGTTTTTTTAATATTTTCTTCTGCCTGTTTCTGCTTTCACTGGCAAATCAGATATGTTTGGATAAAAAATTCCGCTAGTAAGTTGTGCAGAAAATGTTGGTTTGTTTTGCAGGGAATAATTATTGGCGAAAAAATTTTAAAGGTACAAAATTTAGGAAATTTGAATAATTTTGCTACTAGAAACGTGAACTATCTAGCCTGATATATAATAAAAATACTAAATTGCTTATCTCCGAAAAAGTTTTGCCAAATTAAGAACATAATGGGTATAATATGGAATAAAGAAAAATCAATGCAAATTCGTTTTACATACAGGCTGGAAAATTCCATATGATGTAGTGAAAATGCAAATTTTGCAGCGATTTCCATTTGCTAGATTGTCCATGTTGTTTGTTAGATTTTCTATGAGTACTTATAATAGCACAATGAATTTACTCTGAATATCAGTAGTGTATCTCATACAGGTTCTGTGGAATTTAAATTTGGATAATATATTGGCTGCTGCATCCGTGTACATTCTTTGTCTTTGAGATAATCGACTATTTATATAGCATGGTGGTAACATGTATTATTTTTCACGATTACAAAGCGATTGCCGATTATGCCTTTAACACATTCACAGAAATGAACATCACCCGAAGGTTACACCTATTTTCTAATTTTACCGAGTCTTCTTTTTAATTAGATGACAACTTCTATACTATAATTAAGAGATCGCAAAGAAAAAGGCGTCCAATTAGGGAAGTGGTCTCAATATCAGTCTTGTATGCCATGGGGAAGGGAACGTGTTAAGAAATTTGACATAAGGATCAAGGTCATCAATTATGAATTTTAAAATATGCAGTTTTAATATTCATAGCACTGGTATATCGGTGATTGTAAGACAAGTGCAGCCGTTCAATGATAACTTCTTTATACAATGATCCCACAACTTTTGCATTGACACCCTTCATGAAAATATTCAAAACCTTACCGCGGTGGCCTGGTGGTAAGGTCTCGGCTTCAGACGGAGGGTTTCAGGTTCGAGACCCGATTCCACCTAAGAACCGTCGTGTAAGGGGGTCTGTTGCACGTTAAATCCATCCTGACCAAACGTCCTCCCTCTGGTGTGGTGTGGATAGGGGGGTGCCAGATCAAGTGTCGTCCTCGTCATCTGACCGCGGTTCAAAATTACAAGGTCCGTCCCAAAATAGCCCAAGTGTTGCTTCAAACGGGACGTTAATATAACTAAACCAAACCAACCAGGTTTTATCAAAAAAGAGAGCCTGACTCTAGTCCATGTTGTCCTAATCAGAATTCTCTGAAACTGATCGCATTTCTCTGTCCCAATTGGGGGAAGATAAATTTCAAATTTCGTTTCAAGCAGACTTCTTTTATGTAATCACATGCTCACAGTATGTCTGCTACAAATGAATAATCCTATAGTTTTAGTGAATTACTTTATAATATGGGCTGAAATCAACCGTCTATTTCCTTTTGCAGTCATTATCAAATAAGAGACCTATATGTCAGCTATGATGCGTTTTCAACTTGGATCTGGCTGAATGAATGTGAATGCAACTACTGTGTCTTATTTGGTTCTTGGAATGATGCTTACTTCTTCATTTAGGTCTCCAGGTCTTGTCAATATCTTCCTATTTTCACAATTACTTGCCATTTCCTTCATTCCAATAATGCTCTCTCTAGTAAACGCAGAAGAAAGTTTTATTCTAATGTTCTTTTCAGTATCTCGAGACGATCAGTTTTCGAAGATTCTATATGAAAAAGGTGTGAGACGCAGAAGGATGAACGCATTTCTCGAATTCTTCGTCATTCTTTGACCTTGATTTTCGGCGAGTAATTCGAGTTTATTTTATTATTAAATATAAACAATGCATCCTATATTTCTACTGACCCCAATTTTGACGAATTAAACCGATCCTGACGCATGCACAAAAACGTGGAGGATTTAAGAATACGTAGGTAAACAATACTTACTGCACAGTACTTGTAAACACATTTTTCAGCATCTCTTTGCACACTTTTCCTAAAAGTAGCCGAACGAAAGGGAGAACATAATTTTGCATATTTCCGCGCAGCAAAGATGGATCACACAGAGTTAGACGATAAAACTAATGTTTGGATACAAACTCTTCCTTGTAAATGAATTTCACTTCATGGAATCAATACAGAATTAACATCTGTATACTCGGATCTGATTCAAGTTAAATCTATCTAGGACCAACATCCGCTTGCTGATGTGTTGTGAAAATCTGTAGATATTTTGCTGACATAATTGTCGGCTCTATCCTCTGGACATACTACATAAAACAAACCTCTTATTTCTTAAAAATGGGCAACAATCAATTGGTATTTCGACTTATATGAAGACAGCGGAATCTTTCATCAATTCTCAATAACAATCAAAATTTATTATTCAGAATTTTCCTTGCATTATCACTAAATTCATCGTTAAACAGTTTACGTAAAGCACAATAGAGGCCCAAAGGCGATTTGCATAAGCAAAAAGAGATCACAATCAAAAGTCGCTATTCTTTGATTTTGAATAAAATGTTCAACATCAGAAACCAATGTACCTCTTTCTGAATGCACATAAAATCCATTTCAAATAGACGCACCAACTGCTTATGCGTTTGAAACGACGCATGCATTCGACCATCGTAGCAGATTGGTTTGAGTTATTCTCTTTTTCGAGTCCATCTGCTTCGCATGCTTCACTCGCTCTATTGTGCTGCGCCATTGAATTCGAAATATTGCTACATGTCTCCAGTTTTTTTTCCTCCACCAACAATGATCGGGTATATCTCAGTACTGACAGAGATTATTTTTCATTCCTTTGTGTGGTAACTTCACCTTTTAAGTCAGTGGAGTATCCTTTGTTGTTTACTCTCCCTGCATCTCTAGTTGACTTGGAATATATTTTATTCTTTGATAATTCTAAGAGAACTTTTTAAAAGAAAATATATATGTTCTGTATATATCTGGTTAAAGCTTTTGAATAGAGATAAGGCGACTAGAGATCTGCTGAGTTATACAAAACAGATCTGAATTTTTTGTTTTCTTTTAGGGTTATGTTTAGAATTTAAATTATTATTCTGCATTTTACTTGTAAGCAAATAGCATTCATATTTAAAAGATTCTGCCAAAACTCTTCAAAGGGTTGATTGCCTATCGATCATTCTATTCGTGCATATGCGAATTTATTTATATTAACGTCCCATTTTAAAGCAACACTAGGGCTAATTTGGGACGAACCTCGCCATTTTGAATCGCAGTCATATGATGAGGATGACCTCTGAGCTGGCACCCCCTCCAAATTTCCACACCACACCAGCAGGAGAACGTTTGACCTTGGCGAATTTAACGTGCTTCAGACACGCTTACATGACAACTCTTCGGTGAAATCGGGTCTCGAACCTGAAACCCTCCTGTTCCGAAGCTTAGACCTTACTACCAGGCCTCCGCGGCCCACATGCGTATGTGAATGATAACGTAACATAAAAGAGCAACAGGCTAGATACATGGATTCTGGTATGTGATCCTTACATCTAGTCGTAATTCCGCTGAGGGTCGCTTCCAAAAGGAGGATGAAAAGCTCTTGGTATAGTGGTTTGTTTTCGCCACCCTGGTGAGTGCAGAAAAAAAATTGGGATTGGCTACCTCTCATCGATGACGGAACGTGCTTCCCAAGGGAAGGGTTGTAGCTTGGCCGGTGATGGCCTTAAGGACTTGACCATAGTTTCCGCATAGCATTGCTGTTGCATTGCTCTGGTCATTCAGTTTTTATCGTTTGCCTTAGGGCAAACCAGATATTTACAGATCGGAGTTGTCATTTTGTAATTATACCTAGTCGTTGGTTTCTTTGAAATTTTGTCCAAATTTTGTATGTCCAAGTGTATGTGAACATGATAACTTAAAATGAAAAAAATATATTAATAAAGTTAAACCTCTATGTGTGTAATCGTGGTAGCAGAAAATTGCTGACTGTTTTTGAAATTTTGGATCGAAATTGCCAGTGAAAAATGGTACTGTTTCAAAAGGGAGAAAACAAACACATCTAAATACATTTATGTTTTTATGAGCCATTTGTCCATTAATTTTGTAGGTAAATTATTGTTTTGATATTTTTGGAAACTCGATGCTTCTACTGCACCTCAATCTCATTGTCTTTGTTTCTTAACATGAAAGGCATCGATACATAATTTAACTCTTATATCTTAAACGATTCAAGTAACCGGAACAGTTTCGAGATAAAAAGTTTTATTTTCCTGACTGAATATATATAAATATATATTATAAAGGATTTAGTTAGGAGATACTTAGTGTATTTTAACAAGAAAATATATAATAAATGTCTCCTTGTTAAAATTAATATATTCAAATTAAGTGTTTTTAAGGTGGTTATTTAGCAAAAATTTATTTTGACTTTTTCCATAAAGTTATCATTTTTACAGACGGACAAAAGTTGTTTTTGCCGATGTTGACGTAGGCAGGGCAAATGAATCAAAACTGAAATCATTATCATGTTTCAATATTTCAGATTAGAAATTTTATTTGAAGTTATCGCCGTAACAGAAATAGATCTGGAATGTAGAATGACACCTGTACAAATTCACTCATGAAATTATCTGATCTGATTATATTTTAAGACGGTAAATTTTTCTTTCAGGGTGATAAAAAATATTTTGTGGTAACGATCGTTCGAGTACACGGACTTATCAGAATAAACATGCAAACCAAAAAATGATAATGTAAATTCAATTTTATGTACCTTAATATAAAATTGAAATGTTAAAAAAAACGAATTCATTATATACACATTTAAATGTCATGTTTTTAATATAAAATAGTACTGAAGACAAGTGGGAGAAAAATTGATTCATTATACCCAAATTTTCAAATCAGAAGTCCCAACTGGTCATTTTGGCTGATCTTCGCATGTTTAGATTCAAGACTGTTATCTTCGTTTTTTGATTACTAACTCTTTGCACTCGGAAAAGTCATTCGATGCATAATTATTCATTTAATATAAGGACATGTTTATTGTTCCGAAAAATAAAAACATATAATTATCTTAGGTAGAATTTCCCCTCAAAATCATTCTTTATCTTCTTGACACTCTGCAGGTAATTTTAACAATCAAAATTTAAAAGAAAGTAAATAAAACATCGAAATGGTGCACCAGAGAAAAATCAGAGTCCAAAGAGTTAAAATGATTGATGGTAGGCTTAGTAAATGAAGCAAATGGTATAAATTAAAAATGCCACTTTCTTCAACTGAAAGTTCAACTCAAACAGTACAGAGCTTAGTAAAATTTAACCGCTTAACTGTTTTGCCCGAGTGTCATACGTGCATCGATTTATCGAATTTTGATAGTTGTAAGCAAAAAATGAACCATTCATAACGATTATAATTCAATATTAAAATGACTTCGAATACATAAATACGTCAAGTATTCAATGGATTTCCATTTGAATCAAAATAAGAAAATATTCTCAAAATAGAAGGTGTCATATTATTAGATAGTAAAGAAAATAAAACAGTTAAAGGGATATAGCGCTTTATGAGCTCCGATTACATGAAAGGATGAAATCAAACAAGCGGGAGTGCTCTCTTGTTTCCTTTCTTTCCAGAGTAAAGAGAATCGAGAGATATTTGGACCTATTTTCGTTGATGGAGTGATGATAAATGCTTCATTTAAAATGCATATATAATAGATATCGTCCGCAAAATTTTATCAAATGATTTTATGACTTCTATAAGCATCTGATAAGTCAGAATTTATTTCTTTTTATTGACTGAAATCAAATTTCTTTTTTAATGAGATATGACTTTTAATTTAATCGATATAAATTAAAATTCATTATTCGTCTTGACATGCCTCGTCATTCGTCTTGACATGCCTGCATTTCATTCTACGATTATTATTATGAGCGAGGATGTGCGAGTATAGAACTTGGGACCTCGTGGTTCGCAGCTGAGTAACATGACCACAATACAAAAGCAATCGCTCGTATAGCGTAGCTGTTAACTGACTTATAAGCTTTCACCACAATTTCATTTATTTGCATACAATTTTAATATAACTTTATATTTTAAAAAAATCAGTAATTTTTGTTTTCATTTTGTTGAGATTATCTTGGTTCCATATGTTTCGGTACAAGAAGGCCCATTCTGTTCCTTGCACCATAAAGTTCGAAAGCCATCCTCGATTTTATTAACATTTTATCCGGATTTACTTTAACTAAATTGCATATTCTTCAAGGCCTAGTACCACGCATCAATTTACATTGTTTGGAATAATAAAAATCATTTTTTTTTCATGGCTGCAAAGAATCACGCACAGGAGTTGCATGCTACTTTTACATAAATTAAGTCTTTAGAGACATTTTCTACTCTCGATCGATATAATAAGAACTGCAAGCAAAAGGCTGATGGGAAATACGACAAAAAGTAAAACTACCTCTTTTGGAAGATATTAACATTTTCTTTTCTAAAAAATGGTTGTTGCGGACGTTCCGATATTGCGTATATTATATGGAAAAGGGAGGGAAGAAAAAAGCCTGTTAAAAGGGACCATCTGTCATTCCCCGTTGCGTGACCACCTGAATTTAATCCATCAAATTTCTATATTCTTTTAGCAGGACTTACATTAATATTTAGATTTTTCAGTAAGGCTTGGTCTAGGTTTACAGCCAGCCAGATAAATTATTTATTTTCGATTACTTCTTCCTTTTGGTTGTTGAATGCTATGAAAATGAAATGCGATGTTTATGAGACATCTTTGTTATTTATGTGCAATTACTTAGTGCATTAT
>JAPMOR010053844.1:0-17139 GCA_026543865.1 Argiope aurantia
CAGTAAATTAATAAATTTATATCATTCTATTCATAGTATATATACCTTAAAGGAAAAACCCGAATCGAAAATTCGGTAGCAAATTATCATCCAGTAAAGTTAATTTAACGGAATATAAGATTTATAATTAAAAAATTCGTTAAAGATTCACCGTTGAGTGCCAAGAAGATTTTTACGAATGTTTTGTCTTTTTAATTTCATCTGAAACTGTTCGACGAAAGTTGAGATTAGCTGGTTTATATATGCGTTCAGTCCAGAGACAACTACACTTTTTGTTAGTGCCAAAAATAGAAAATTTAAATCTTTTTTCATAAAATCAATGATAAATAATCCCGAAATGTATTGGAATCATGCCCTTGGTGAAAGTGATCTTGTGTGGAAATGCATACCAGCAATAACAACAACAACAACAAAAAATATTATTTATTAATGTAATAATGGATTTAAATATCATTTTTCATTTAAATATTTTTAAAAATAATTTTAAATTATCAGCCCAAAATTTGGGAACTGGAAATAAATTTTTTATCGGGATAACTATATTAAACACACTACTCTCAACGTTCGCTTTTAGTGTTAATTAATTAACTAGTTTAGTCTCTTAATAGTTCACAATATCTGAAAACATCACCTCGGTCGCCAGATTTAAATCTAATGAAGTATGTTTGGGAAGAACTGTAAGTTAGAGCACAAATAGATAACATTAACACGAAAATCGAATTAAAAACAGTAGCGATAGAAGTATAGAAGAAAACTGAAGCAAAGTTTAAAAAAATAAATAAAATAAAGCGTGTGCACTTTATATCCAGATGTTTTAAAGTTGCCCTTCTAAGTGCTAATTCACAATATTTATTGAAAAGTATAGGTTTCTTTAAAATGAACGAAAACTTATGCGAGATAATTTTTTTGCTTCTTTTTAATTACTGATTTTTCACAAATAAAAAGCTTTTCATATTCTTTAAATATTTTATTAAATTTAGTTAGGAAACAGTTGTAAATTCTTACTCTAAAATATTTAATAAAAATTCGTAAATTTACAAACATTTTTGGGAGCTAATGTATATTGCGCTAAAACTTTATATTGCTATATGAAAATATTTTAAAATTGAAGAAAAAATGGTATCATTGGAAAGATAATCCTTTAAACTTTAATACGATGTCAAAATTATTTTGCGTTGTAATATTTTCTGACGTCGATGCGGAATAGCAACAACGTTTCGTTTCGTTTTTAACTAATCAAAATTTTAATTAAATATTTATTTAATACTCCGAAGTACACATTCCTTTCCTCCAAAGAATATATGTTTTAGTTTAAGTAGCAACAGATCAACTAATCTGCCCTGTGGAATACCAACACACAAATACATATTCATCTTTATTTCTAGTAGAGATGAGAATAAACATTTCAATCTTTAACGAACGATTTTTTCATAACAATGATTCTAAAACTTATAAAATATATATATATTTTTTTTTTCTAAACCAAAATTTTGGATTTATTTTTAAAAAACAAGAATCCATTGTTCTCCAAAATTCATGTTTTAAAAAGAATGTCATGAGGGGGGAAAAAATAAATCTTTCAGCCAGGAATATTTTTTTCAAATTAAAACATAACTTTAATTGTTTTATAAAGCATCCTAGGTGAAAATAATACCAATTCCCAATAAGTCATTGTTCTTTCAATTCACATATTTCGTACTGTACCAAAACTGCATCTAAACCAAAATTATTTGATTTTGATTTTTTCAGAAAAGAAAAATAATTATCGCGAATCAAAACGAATCATTTTAAACGAAACGGAGCAAGACAAACCATTCTGGGAAGATAACAAGAAAAAAAAAACTGAAAATTGAGAAACGGCGAGATAATAAAAATACCGCTATGAACCAAATGAATGCGAATGCGGAGAAAGCAGCCGATTTTTCATTTCTTCCCCCCGAGTTGGCCTCGGTGAAAAGAAAGAGGTGGTTACCCGCTCAACCGGATCAACCGCCTCTCTTGTGATTTTGGTTTTCTTTTTGGATCGTCGCATCACACGTGTTTTGAAGACAGACCGATTTGGCGAATTATCGCCCAAAAGAGTGATTTCTTTGTGTTTACCTTTCATTTATTGCAAATTTTCATAATAATGCGTTTCTCTTATTTGTCTGATTGACTAATTGTCAGAGAAACGAAGACATGCAAAGCTTTTAGACATTGCTAGTTTTGAAGTACTTCTTTCAAATCTCCAACTTCCAACACTAGACATTTTTACGTTTTCGTGTAAGAAGTATAGAGAAGTATTCGAATTGTCAAAAATTCGAACTCGAGCTTTTGAAGAATCTCCATGTTTCAAATCTCCTTGAATCCAAGAAACACATTTTTGGCATTATGTCTGTCTATCTTTATAACTTAATAACTCAAAAAATGTTTAAGTACCCGTAATAAATTTTTAACTCTTTAAATGAACAAAGTTGGATGACACGATGACTTAAGAAAAAGAACACAACTCGTTTATTCTTCAAAAAAAAAAAAAAAAAACTATGTTGCCATCTTATAAAAATTAAACCATACAGAAATTAAAAATAAAATGAAGAGGGAACATAGAGGACATTACAGAATTACGACAAAATTTTGAATGAAATCCGTACGCAGGAAATCTGTCTGGTTGTTCAAGTAGAAGTAAACTAGATAACTACAAAACACAAAAAGGTATGTAAACAAAATTAAGTACGCCGATTGAATATCTAAATTATAGATATTTATCACATTTTGTAACAAATTCGTCAAACAGTTGATTGTCTGTCGATCTGCTCTCGTAAACGCAATGACTTAAATCAATGAAATTAGGTATGTGAACTATAACTGTAATTCAGTGTCAAATTTGACTTAATTTTTCATATGGTTAGCAGAAAAGCTTTCAAAATATATGTTCGCATGATACATTCAATAAAAATGCTAAATTTACACCAAATATTTATATCTCTTTGCTATTTCTTGCCAATGCTGTGCAAGGTATTCGCTGCCTTACTAAGGGTCCATAATTTTATGCAGCGGGAGGGGGATTCGACCTCCATTAGCGAGTATGCTAGAAAGTTTCGAGGACATCACTTCCACTGGTTTTATAAATATTAATCAATATCTCCCATTCATTGATATAAAGACAACCAAAAATTTGCAGGATATCATAAAAAAACACTAATGTCATTATTTCAAGCATGAAAAATTAAGTCAAATTTTAAAATTATTCTAAATAATAAAAACAAAATGGCAAACATGGTCTAAATACCCTAATATAAAATTCGCCAAAACAATCATCCAAATACGAAATTATTTGGTCTACACACATCTGAAATTGAATTTGAAAAATTGAAAAATAACGTTTTGAAGTTTAAATGATATTTTATATTAATTGGAATAAATTCGAATGTATTGTCTTTGTAAAACAAAAGAAATAAATAGTTGATATTTTCAAGGCAAAATAAAATTGCCTTGAGAATATCAATAACTTACCTAGAAAGTATCATTTACCTAAAGGCCATGAAGCCTTCAGATAGTTGATACTTCGTCTCTTTGATAATCCGTCCCCGTGAACAGATGCTTTAAATAAAAGATATTTTCCCCATAAACAATTAATTCACTAATTGTCATTTATTTATTTCCCAATTTTGGAGAAATGTAAGAACAGAAAAGTCAATATCCCTGCTTTGGAAGATATGTTTTAGAAGATATAAACAGGTCATATTACAGTGAATTTCGTATTAACATTAGACATATTTGTTTTATTCCCTGTAACCAAATGCATAACAATCTTAGGATGCAAGATTTGGCATAAATTGCAATATATTTTGCGACGTAATTTTAATATATGGGGAAAAGTTTTAGTTGGGAAAATCTTTACAGAATATATTTAAATAAGTAAACTAGAAAAAAAAAACTATGTTCAAAAGATCCACTAAACAATTATAAAAATCTAACATCAAGAAAAAGTAAGAGAAATATAAATAGCATAAACCTAATTAATATAATTTATTTTCATTTTTAGTTTCATTTTGAACTTTCATAAATTTTCTTAATATTCGTGTTGAGTTGCTGTCAATAATATTATGTACAATTTGAAGTGATTTTTCATTTACTGTGTTATCTATCCATAAAATATTAATTCTGAATATCATAATTTTTATTCTGAAATAAAACTATAATTTAAGTGCTACGGAATTTCAAAAAATTTGTTATTATTATTATTCCGAGATCCATTCAAAATAAACCGAATTTTCTTATCTCAATCATCAATAATTAAAAAAAAAACTTGCATAAGATATTAGTAGCAACAATATAAGCGATTTGAATTTCATTATAACAATGAAATATATTGTGATAAAACATGCTTAATAATTTTTTTCCAAAAAAATCCATTAAAATAATAAAAAATTGATATAATTGGAAGGAGTTTTCTTTTAATTTTAAGACAACGTAAAAATGATTTGTGCTCAAAATGATTCGCAAGTTATTGTGGAAAAACGCTAAAATTTCGCTTACTTCTTACTTAACTAAAATTATGATTAAAATTTTAAAAAAAGAGAAAATATATATTTTTTAAGCATAACATTGTTGCCTTCTAAAACATATATGCGTCATATTAGTATATATGTACCATTTTTTTTATATAAAACAGTCTATTCTGTAAAACACTGCATCAATACAAAGACATAAACTTGTTCATTTTTCTTAGTAGTAGAGATAAAGTTTTAAAGACTATATTGTCGTTATTATTCGTATCGGAATATGAAACTCTTATATATTAATCATTTCATTTGCAGAAGCGTAAATTCTTTGCCCTTCTATTGATATAGCTAGTGAATAATATATAAAAATATTTTATTTTCATTTATTGATTTGTTGTAAGTTTTAACCCTATAAAAATATTACGATTTTTTAAATGTGATTTAACATTTAAGATTAAATATTTAAGAAGCAGACATTCCGATCATGTGCATCACCAGTTTTGAAAAGAAAAATTTTCTTAAAGTAATAAGCGTCTTAAGTTCTTCTAAAATGAGCAGTAATTTCATTTATAGTAATTGTATTATTGTCTATATAGTTGTTATAAAGCAGAAAAATAATAGAAAAGTGGCTTTTTACAATTATTATATTATTATCCAATATATAATTATTATATTTTTATAATTATATTATTATTATCTTACTTCGTACATGAAGCATCATGCAAAGAGAAAGAACAGTAATTGTCAAAATTGAGGCTTTGACGATCCGAAAAAACACATTTTTAGAATTATGTCTGCCTATCTGTAAAAAATTAAAACTCAAAACCGCTTTGATTAACTGCTAAAATTTGGAATATAGTTTTTACATCAAATTTATATCAAATTATTATCAAATCTTTTTATTTTTACTTTTTTAATTTTATAGTAAGTATTTGTTTTTATTTATCCGTCATGATCCCAGACTGCCCGGCATTCAAGTTTGCACAAAATATTTTAAATCAGGCTCTCAATTCTATTAATATTTTAATAACTAATAAAACGTAATGAAATATATAGGATCCAGACCAATTATATTTGATAAAGTATTAATATTATCCTAATATTTTATAATTTGCAGAATTTGTATTTTTTTTTTTTTTTTTTACAAACTTATTTATTTGGTAACTTGGAAAAAAAAAAAGTTCAACAATCCACAGGTTTGAGACCCCCTACTCAGTCAAAAGGCTCTACATAGTTGCTAGCTTAATCCAACATCGATCGGAATGATCATGGTTAGAACGTTTGTTCTGCACCTATAAAACATATTATTTATTATAAGTTATTAAAAAGTAGGTATATTACCTTTTTTCAAAGTATTTTAACATTGGTGACAGTTTAGTTTAAATTGCTGCAATTCTGACTATATTTATTACGAAATTTAACAAGAAACCAGGAAATATTTTTTTAGATATTTTAATAAATAAAACCCCATTTTCTTTTGAACTTATTTTTATTTATTTATTTTACTGCTGAACACAAAATGCTTTTTCTTCTTTTCTTCCCCCCTCCCAAACAATAGTGGTTTCTAGAAAAAAATGTTCGTTTCATTCCAGGAAATTTATCATTATTCTATTTTGTATAATACTTTTTTTTAAGGCATTAAAATATTAAGCTGGAATTTTTGAAAAATTCACACAGAATACAGATTGAATAATCTAGGAATATTTTTGCTTATGATCAAATCATTAAATACCGTACTTAACTTTGTTTTAATGCATTACTTTTTTTTAATAACAGGGAAACTCCTATTTAAAATATTCGTCTTTTACTTCTATAAAAGGCTGAATAAGCCTGATAGGTCCTTTAGACACTGACATTTTTGTCCTTTTTTACCCTTTCCTAGCTCTTAGTCCGAAACTTTTATTTTATTTATTTTTGCTAATTTTCAATTTATCTTCTTCATTTTTATAAAAATGGTCGTTTTTGTAAGTAATTTCTTATGGATCGTTGGTTGTTTTCTAATGCATCTTATGGATCGTTGGTTGTTAGGGTTTTACTGCCGTAAGAACGAAAGGAATTCTATGACACAGTGTAATAATAATTAATTTTTTTAAAATTTTTTTATTTACTAGTCTCTTTCAAGAAAATAGGTTTCTTGTATATCTTGCGAGTAAAAGAATTAAAAATTTTTTTAAAAAGTGATAAAAAGAAATTGCAAAAATGTTTTAATACAATGTGAATACTCTAATTCAGAATTTACTGGAGCTCTTGATTTGTAAATTAGTCAGCAAAACTATAACAAAAAGTGGGAAACGCATTGACTTAAATTTGAACGCATGGAAAAAGATCCAAACAAAATGATGTTTTCTGAATTTCAAACGATACTTAATTTGAATTTGAATAAGTTCGAGCTCATGGTCCTTGTAAATCAAATGAAACCGAACTGTTCAATTACCCTGAAAATAACTCAGAAAAGTTGCTTTTGAATACTTGATACTTGGTTTCATTCCTGTTAATTAATAACACTAGTGATATCATTATCAGTCATCGATTAAAAAATTCAATGCAAATTCAGAAAAATTCAGTGACATGAAATTAGTAATATATATATATATATATATATTAAGCTTACTTATGTAGCAGTTGCATTACACTTATCTTCTCGTTTGGATACTAGATGGCGATACCTGATTAAGCCATCCCATATGTAATCCCATAATGCATTGCGATTGTAATGAGAAGGAGATGTGACGCTGAACTGTGAAGCGCGCTCGTAAATGTCTTATCTTCGTGTTTGTAATTGTTTAGTGTGTGAATGTGATTATTAAAGAAATGTTTCCTACAACATTCGCCCTGTTGCTTCCTACACAGATCATAATAATCCACATACCACCACACTTACTATTTATGATGGTTTCATAGTAAAAACAATGTTTGCTCAAAAAAAAGGAAGAAAAAAAGAGAAAGATTTTTTTGTTTAAAAAAAATATGGCACGTCTTATGTTTTCAATTTTATAGTTACGTTGTCTACAGTGATTACTTTCATAGCTAATCCAAGATGAATGTCAGTAAGCGTGCATCTGAGAGGATTATTTTTTTTTTCCTTAACTGAAAACAACGGTTTACTCTCCAAATGCTTCTAAAAACTGAAATAACTTCATAAGCGAATTTCTGCGCGTCTCAAAATTTGTAAATATGTCTAAAATTAAAATATACCAACTTCACTGAAATTTTCCCTTCAATTATAAATAGAATTAGCCAACATTTGCTCTGAATAGGTAAAAATTCTATATCTATAGAAAATAATCGAAAAAAAAAAAAAAAAAAAGAGAAGCTTTTTTCAGATTTAAAATTTTCAAACCTTATTCAATTTTATTTCAGAGTCTTAAGAGATTTCCCTATATTTTTGATGTATTTTCCATGTACTAAACTTGATCGATTTACGTGGTTTGTCCGACAATACTTTAAATTGGTGTTTTTAAAACCCTTTTTTCCAAATTTCCCCTAATTTTTCATTAAAAAAAAGTTATATGATTTTATAATAGTTGAACTGAAAAAAATATTCAGTGTGAGCATCATACGCCTTTTGTTAAATAATCGACGAATTTATGCAATATGACAATCTATCTTCATAATTAAAGTACATGTTCCACAAAACTTATACTGTAATATGATAACCTGAAAATTTGGATTTTTAACATCTTAACACATAGCAGAACTCAGGAAAAGAAAGCAAAACTATAAAATGTAAAATATCTTTCCTCCCGAAATCGAACCGGGGACCTTGCGTATGTGCGCACGTGATAACCACTACACTAGGCAAACACAAAAAACTCTCACCAAAGTAAAATCAAGTGTAAATACAATTCTGGAAATATAAATGTGAACTTTCTTTTGCTTTCTTAAGAACCGCATTTTATTTTCAAACTCCATTTAGCTTTATATGGAAGAAAGTTGAGAAACATTGGCAAAAATTGCCCTATGCACATTATAAATTTCAAATGCCTTTTTTCTTTTAAAATCGAAACTGTTTTGTAGAGTATGCATATAAAATTTCATTGTGATGCAGCCAATAGTTTTTGCATATTATATGGATAGACATATAGATAATAAAGAGAAAATTTCTTCAAAACTTAATTTTGACTTTTATAATTAGATTAGACATTTTATTTACACGAAAGATCATGCTTAAAAGAAGCTAAACATCTACACTATCTCCTTTTTAAGATTATTAATATGTTTTTCTTATAATTTAACAAATTTTTATGGTAACTAAACAAGTAAATAAAAATAAAATGCTTAACTATCACAACTCTTATTACTAATTAATCAGGAGCTATCTTCACAAATAATAAAAGTGAATGTGTATATGCTGTACAAGCAGATCTCTGGCCCTAGAATCACCATATGATACATACATACTTTGAAGGATAAAATGTACACCATATTACATTAGCAACACCGTTTAATTTTAATTAATATTTTAGTTAAAAATGAAACAAAATGGCATTTTTTTCACATTATCCATAGAAAATATCTCATAAAAATAACCTCATCATCTCAAAATTTAAAATATATATAATTTTCCATAAAATTAAAAAAAAAAAAGAATTTTAATGATTTACAAGAATATATTTTATTATTTTAATAAAATTCCAATTTTTTCATTATTTCCACACATTTTTTCACCATTATTAAAACTATGATTAACAGTTTTTATTTTTCTCATTTTCGATATGTAATTTGGTTATGCATAGACATTTCATTAAAAGAATATTACAGTATTTTATCTTGAAAGCATGTTTAGAAATAGGTAATCACATAGAGATCTTCACATTGTCTTAGTGTACAGAACAGTCTGAATGGCGGAGAAATTTAAATGAGCTGTAAGGAGAATATATTTAAATCCCCAATCTCAAACATAATTACAATCCATCATCAAAATGAAAATAAATCTACCCCACACTAATACAAAACTTGCAAGCTAAACGAAAACCAACCATCATATCAGAAGTTTGTCATTTTCATATTTGACCAGAAATTAGTAAATCATTTCTGCCTTAAATGTAATTTCAATAAATTTATATACTGTATAAAATCATTGGAGGATAAAGAGAGAAAAACAGCAAAATTTAGTTAAATTGAAACTGTCAGAACCACATTAAAATTTCAAAATAAAAAAAAAGCTAAGTATGCAAGCAAGTGAAAAAGAATCATTTTTCCATTAAAAATAGCACTAAAGATTAATATTTAATAATTTTAGGAAATAAAAAAATCATTTAAAAAATAGATTATAATCAAAACAAATCCAATAATTTAAAAAAATTAATTTTGGAACGAAGCAATTTTGTACAGAGAATTTTGTATAAAATATCAGTGTAATACACAAGTCATATCTAATGGGTTCATTTCTTTTTGGACAAAAAAAAAGTGAATTTTATATAACTGTTTATACATTTTGACATATTTTAAATTGGTTTTATAAGATATTTATATTTTAGATAAGTTTTGTACAACTTTATCAGATTATCATTTAAAAAATATTTCTAGAAAAGAACTTTCTTATAATAAATAAATCTAACAATATCTCTACATATGAAATTCCCCTAAGCAATACAAGAACAAAAAACAGAAAATCCAAAACATTATAAAAAAATCTAACAGAAATCATTTTAATAACCCAGAAATGTGTAATGAATGTCAAAAGAATCTGACCATTAATGAAGTAAAAAATCACAAAATAGCGACTTTTTTAAGTAGACGATATCAACACAACTATAAAACATTATTATTTCTCTACGATTTACTTTCAATTTCATAGATTTCTCCCACTTTGGCTAATTTAATTGTCTGCAAGACTTTATATTTAAGTATATATAAAGTTACAAAATTAAAATCTTAATATTATAGACAAATAAAATTCTTTAAAAATAAAAACAGAAAACAAAATACTTCGAAAAGAAATGTTTATTGACTTAGAGAAATGCACATTATAAATATATATTAAATCTTAACAAAAGTTAGCACACAAAAGCCAAATAGTATTAAAATGTAAAAAAAATTACTAAATATTTATAAAAGTAATCAAAATATTTATTAATAAATTTAAAACATTTCATTCATTACTACTATCCACTGAATGAGAATTTAGAAAAGCATATTAATTCATTTATATACATGTAAATTAAAAAAAAAACATCAATACTGTAATTCCAATGAAAACAAATCTGAAATATATCATAACAAAACGAAGCAAATATAATAAGATGCCAAACACACAATAAAATCAAATTTAAAAAAGTCAAAATAGATAACTGAACAAAACAGCAAGCAAATTATCATATTTCTTTTTAGTCTTAAATTAAAGTAAAGAGAAAGAAATAGAGATTCATCCAGAATGGTCTTCATCAATAAATATTATTTTCATCAGAACAATACACAACTACATTTTTAGAAATCAGAATTTCATGAATAAAATATGTTATTGCATCATGAGATACATAGCAATTAATTCACTAGTCATATTTAAGCTTTTTTAAATACCTCTAAATATCCAAGAACATGATTCAAATATATTGAATGCAATTTTATCAAAATTTTGATTAAGTTTGTCATGAAAAAATTATAGTAATGGTTTTCAAAATTTAGTTTATGAAAATATGATACATTAAATAAAAATATATAGCTCACAAAAAAAAAATCACAACTACACCAATAAGGTCGGTTTTTTTTTTTTTTACCCTTCTTACAAAGCACCAAATGCCAAAGCTGTAAAGTTCACGTTTTCAGGATCTCGGGCCATATAATCCTTGCAGACTGTAGCAGCATCTTTGAGAAAAGTCTCAGGTGATGTTGTTCCATGGAGAACTGGACTTGACTTTCGGCCATCTAATTCATATAACTTTGAATTGACTTGAACTAAAGCTATGAAATGAAGATTGCATTTATCATCCAGATTAGGCGTTTCCGTTTGCCCTTGTTCAGCACTAGATTCATGTGCTGTGCTGATTTGTTCACTATTTTCTAAGACTTCAGCTTTTTCTTTGGGTGATAAAGATTTAGTCTCATCAATAAACTTCTTTATAACAGAATCGGGCTTCAAATCTAATTTGTCAGCGCAGTTAGCAACAGCATGGATCAAAGCCACTGTTCCACATGCATTCTTAATGGTCTGATACATGAAATATAAATCTGAATCATATTTCTGGCCTCCAGATTTGGCAATTTCTTCCTGCTTTTTACAATACTCTTCATATTTTTCGGAAACAGGGAATAACAGCAACACAGCAAGAACAGGGCTTGGAACCATTTGTAACATTTCATCATCCAGCGAGAAGATATCCGATATCCCATAAGAAGGTGGGACTCCTAAATTTTCCAAGAAATTGTTCATTACTTCTGGGTTAGATTCCAGAGGTAACCACTTAATGGAAGACATCGTGCAAATTAAGACAACCAAAAAACGTAATAATTTGTCCAAACGAAAAAAACTGAAGATAATGCAAATTCACTCTAAAGCAGTTGTAAATAGAGGAATTGATATAGTAAACTTTGAAACTTACGATTAATTTAGTGATAAAAATAACTGACAGGCACACTTCAATAAAGTGCTATGTAAAAGAAAAATTGAGATTGCAAAGGCAGTTTAAATGACAATTTTTTTTCTTCTTTCAATCACTCGCCGTAGGATACTGATACGACGATTTAAATGATGACAGAGCCGGTTAACTGTGTGAGTTTTTGTTTAGTCTTTTTATTTAGATTGTTTACGAATGAAACCTTTTTTTAACTATGTAATAATTAGCACATCTTGATCACGATAATTCTTTTTTGTAACTTTTTAAATTTATTTTAGGTAGCTCAAAATTTATTCTTTTACTATCTAGTTATCTATAATGAAGACCGGAGGAAAGACTAAAAGACACTCCGTCATGAGGATTGAGATCAGATACCAACTCTTGGAAAAATAAAACTGATTTATTTGTTATTTCATTAGTCCAAACGTATTTTAAACGCGGAAAGCGATCTCTTCAAAATTTTCTTGCATGCTCTGTAATAAAAGTGTTATCTCAGAGAAAGCCTTGCATGCCATTTGCGTATATTAACATATAGAACAATAGCGTGAACATTAATTATTAACATTAGAGTGAATTTAAAATTTTTATTGAATTTATCCTGTGATCCTTGGCGAGATTTTTCGTGATTAATAACTGGAATGCTGTTAAAAGTATCCGAAAACCAAATTTGAGTTTAAGGCATTTTTTTTTTTTTTTCAAACCGACTGAAACAAAAATTTGGCACAGATCTAAATTTGTAATCTCAAAATCAGATACCAAATCTAATATATTTAAAACATTAAACTTCTGAGTCATCGCATTTACATGTTTCTGAAAATACAGACTGATAGATAGTCAACATCTGAATGAATTTGGTGCAAAATTTGATAGGCGTCTGCATTATAGATATTAAATCTGTGTACCAAATTTTATCCATCTAGCTTCCTTTGTTTTATTCCTCTTGTGTTTACTTATATTGGAACAATCGGACAGTCTTCCTCTGAATGAATTTTGTGCAAAAGTTGCTAGAAATTTACAAATTTCGTGTAAAAGTTAGATATAAAATTTCATCCTTCTAGTCCAAAGCGTTTTTAAATTAACCTTATCACAGACAAACACAGATTTTCCAGGGGGAGGGGGATGCGTTTTTTGTACTCAGAAAGATCTAAAAAGTGGAAATTCGTCAAAATTTGAGTTTATGATCTTGATTTTTTTCGAAGATCACAATACTTTCATTGTACTTCGTATACGAGAAAGTAAAAATAAACCAAATTGTTCTTATGTTTCTTCTGTGAAGAGAATATTTATGATTTTGTTCTGAGATATGTTAAAATGCTATTTTAGAATTGGTTTGAGCAAAGTAGTTCTGAACAAGTGATAGTTCATTTGAACAAAAGTTCAAGCTTATAAATTTTAGGATTCGAACATGAATATTTAAATTATTTCTTCGAATTTTTCCAGCGAAGTCCACACTGAAATACCGAAGTAACTCATCTGCTGGGATGTTTTCCGATTCATATATTGTAAGTCTCACGTTCAAGATAAAAGTCGAAAATTCTATCGAAATTTATTATTTGTCAAATGTCGCAGAAACATCAGCATAAGCTTATGTTATTCAAATAAATATGATCGTATTCATCAAAAGCTATCTTGCTCGCGAGTCACTTGTTTTGTGATATAGGTTTTTGAACAAGTTAGTTTAGCCATATTAACATTATGGATTTTGATTGGTCCTTAGTTGAGGTTAGTCTATTGCTGACTACTCACATTTTATTCATAATATTTATTTATTACTAGCCGCCTTTGGCGACCAGCCGGTTCGCCAGTACTACAATTTTCAATTAAATATTTTAAGTAACTGGTCTCTTAATAGATTCTCAAACAAAACATTTTATATCTTCAAATTTTGATAGTCATACCAAACTTATACTTTTGTTTAGATCGTTTCTTTCAATTTACTATATATATTTTGCTAATTTGTTGTCATTTCCGGTAAAACTTAAACTTTAATTTAAATTGGAAATTATGAAATTGCAATTAATATAAAGATATTTTTAAATAAAACCAAGCGTTTTATTTCATTTATCATCTTTATTGTTATTTATTTATTATTATTATTAATGAATATGAGTATTGCAAACAGAATCGCTCGGTATTTAAGTCTTATGTGAACTACAAAATATTTTTCATAATTTATGTAATATCTCAAAGAATAATTCAACAAAAACTTCTCAGATTCAGCATAAAATTCAGTTTTTAGTTTTGCTTTCAAAAAGATTGAAATGAAATCAGTAATAATATTTTGTTCCGGCCTATAAATATATTTCAAAAATTATGAAGTCTAAATTTAATGCAGTAAAGTATCATATTCTGAGAAATATTCTGAACACACCAAATTTTAAATAAATGAAAGAATGTTTCTATTTTCCACGATTAACTAAGACTTATTTATGAAGTTTTGAATGTTAAAAATTTAGAAAAACTCAACATTTTCACAATCTTAGGCCAATTACTCTGCGCGCTGATTGGCGTATTTTCTTTGAAACGATCGATGGAAAATCTAAAATTATCCTTTTTTTATTGAATAACGATATTCAAATTTTCATAATCAGTCAGTTTAAGTGATTGATTTAGTTGATTGGAAATTAACTCTTTTTATATAAAATATTAGTGTTTCAAGAACATTTTGTTAAACGTGATTTTCGCAGCAGAAGCTTTATGTAAAATCAAAAATTCGTTATTTATTAGAGCATTTATTGAATCAGGTTACATAAAATATAATCATTTTCCATTTAGACCATTTTAGCAGAACTGTGTCTAACTAAAGGTTTACAAATTAGCTGTGTGGCCATGACTTGAATGGATATCCTGTTCATATTAAACAAAACGCCTTAAAATAAAACTGATTTATTGGATTAATAATATAGAGAGTGTAAAAGATCATAAAATAATTTTTCTTGAATTTATTTTTTAGAAAAAATAATATTTCAGATTTGTTTCATTTCCTAAAGACACGTGCCGAAAATTATATTTTTGCAGATTTCCTTTCCAAAAAGGTTTAATTTATTTTTAATTGAAGATTTAATCAATGTGATGGCAACACTTTGAAAAAAGCTAATTTTTTCCCATGAATGCAAAACGTGCTCGTGCAGCTTAAATTTTATTTTTATTTTGTACAAAAAAAAAAATGTTGAAAAATATAGTTAAAATATTTATTTAAAAATTCATTAAAAATAGAAATTTAATTTTAAGGTTAAAACATTGGTATAATTTAAAAGATAAATTTTTGTTCTTTAACTTCATGTAAAGATCTTTTTTGTGTGGTAATATTATTGGAAGTTATAGCAGAAACACGCCAAAATTTCGCTTAATTTTTAAATAAATAAAATTCTAATTAAAAATTCGAAAAAATAACCCCCAGGTGCACATTCCCGGCTTCCAAGGTATACACGTGCCAAATTTGGTAGCTGTAAGTTGAATGGTCTGGCCTGTAGAGCGCCAACACACACACATGCACATTGAGCTTTATTATAAGTATAGATTATTGGATTTCAAGTATACGAAATTCAGTTTAAATAAAAATGAATATTCAGCTTTTCTGAACCATATTTTTCTTCACATGTAGATTAATTATAATTTTCCAATGTTTCTACTAAATTTTCAATGTACAATAATTAACTCAATGTACTGCAGTAATATGTAGATGTTAATGTTCTAATTTATACGTTACGAAGAGAGAGAAAGTATACCTGTGACGTAGGGATCAAGAGGCAAGGATAACACTTAACGTAATTGGTACAAAACATTAGTGCGCTTACATTATTTTTTGAAATGAAATATCTGAAGGTGCGAAAAAATACTATCATCTGCTCAAAATTTGCATTTACTAAAACACTAATAAGGATTGGAAGCGAAAAAATCATATGTCTCGGACGCTTGTTGCTTCACAGAAGAACAGTAATTGTCAAAAAATTCGAATTCAAGATTTTGATCTCATTCCAAACCTCCAAGAGACCAAAAAACAAACTTTCGGAATTACGCGTGTCTCTGAGAGAGAGCTTAGAGATAGTGTAGCAGTTGCATTACACTTATCTTCTCTTTTGGATACTAGATGGCGATGCCTGTTTAGGGCATCCCATAATGCATTGCGATTGTAATGAGAAGGAGATGTGATTCTGAACTGTGAAGCGCGCGCGTAAATGTCTTGTCTTTGTAATTGTTTAGTGTGTGAATGTGATTATTAAAGAAATGTTTCCTACAACATTCGTCCTGTTGCTTCCTGCACAGATCATAATAATCTACATACCACCACAATAGTAAATAAAATTTGGTATATGGTTTTTACATCAAATTTGTGGATATCTATCAAATTTTGAACGAAATATATTGAGAGGAAATCAGAATGACCTATTATCCACATACAAAAGAGCACAATAGCTGCAAAAGGCAAAAGTGTAGACAAATATATTTTTATACAGGCTTAGTATCTGAAATATAGATCCGCTTTAAATTTCGAACCAAATTCGTTAAGTGGTTGACCGTCTGTCGGGTTAAGCACGAATGCGATATTTCAAAAACATAATAATAGTAAGCACAATTTTAGTATCTAAAGTGCATATCCTTATTAAATTTCGAATGCATCCAAGGATTGAGTATTTGTTAGAGTGTACATTCTCATGCATGTAGATGCGATAATCCTAAAACACACAACTATATAAATGAAATTTGATGTTATCTTGTTACTGAAACTGAATGTGTGCTTTAAGTTTTGGTGTCATTCAAGGGAGAAAAAATGTGTTCAAAATGCATATTTTATTTTCTTTACTATACTATGAAGCACAAAACGCTTATGAGTGGAATTTTGAATAAAAAAATACTTGAACACGAAGCATTCAATTTTTTTTTTTAAATTCATGGTCTAATGCTTTAAAAGAAATGCTTTTCTTCAAAAAGAACATACGAGAAAGTTTCGAGGAAATCATTCTTGCTAGTAGCAGACTTTTTAATCATTCATCCTTGATTGAATTGAATTCATTGAAACCAAAGTGTCTCTTTTACATTTATAAAAAAAATCCTACGTTGTACTTTATTTAAACAATAAATCGTTGTATGTTCCAAAA
>JAPMOR010053844.1:17149-71378 GCA_026543865.1 Argiope aurantia
TTTAATAAAATTTGAAGGCTAGTGCATGATGTTTCTCATTCATTAGTCCACATATCATTTTCTCAGTAATACTACACTAATACAGCCCCTCTTACAGTCCAATTTAATTATATGAATGCAGTGAAAAATTTAAACAGAAAATTATTATGTGCAGATGCCTGAGAACTTGATGCAATGGAAACAATAAACTATTGCTCAAGTTTTGAATTTTATTGTGTACCATTTACTACATATAGGATAATTTCATATTTTTTAAAATGAAAATCTATTAATCTAGCAGTCTTTTGATCTGATATCTGCTGGATTAATGAGAGTATACAGGAATTTATCACTAAGACAATTGTGTGGCAATCTTATCATTATTAGTAGAAAATTATGGGTTTGACTCATGATAGAGATACATAGTTAGCATATATACTAAATATTGATCATCACATGTCAAATCATCTAAAATTGTTTCAATACGGAAAGTTATTACATCTTAGCTAATAAATTATTATCAGAATCTAAAGTTTGAGATTATTAAGCTACAAAACAAGGTATTAATCTAAATTAACCAATCTACAAATAAAATCTACCAATGTAGAAAATATTATAATTTTTAATTATAATGACTTTATTGACTTATTTATTAAGTAGTATTTTAAGAAAAGTAGTATTATCAGCATTATACCATTAATTTAAAAAAATTCAGATTTAATTTTAGTTTAGTCAGATGAACACCCTATTTCAAGACTATATGAAGTTATTTTGAGATGGATCTTGTAATTTTTAATAATGGTAAAATGACAATAATTGATCCAATATTCCAAAAATTCTATATACAAAAAAAAAAAAAAAAAAATGGTCATTTGAGTTGTCATGTTACAGCTAATGTACATCAGACCCACATAAATGTAAGAAATAAGTTACATAAATGCAACTGAATAATTCTTCATTTTACAATCCAGAAGCTATAAAATCTTCAAAATTATAGATATGAAATATTCGCCCTGTTACGAGTATAAAGCTACCTGAATTACATAGAAACTGCACCAAATGCTAAAGCAGTAAAATGAATATTTCTAGAATTTCTTTCCATATATTCCTTACAGACACGTGCAGCATCTTTCAAAAATGTTTCATTTGAAGTCGAGCCATGAACTACAGGTGCTACCTTTCTCCCATCTAATTCATAAAGCTTTGAATTGAAATGAATCAAAGTTATATAATGGTATTCACATTTGGTACAAAAGCTGCGCCCACCTTCATAACTTCCTTTCAAGGCCAAACAAATATCCCTTTTTGTTTCCAAAACTTCAGCTTTGTATTTTGGACATATTCTCTTCGTCTCATCTATAAATTTTTTAATTATTGAATCAGAAGGTAAATCTAAATGTTTGATGTTGTTAGCAATCGCATGAATCAAAGCTACAACACCACATCCATTAGTAATGGTTTGATTCATGAAATATACATCTTTATCCAATATCGGATGGCCATATCTTGCTATTTGTTCTTGCTCCAGACAATACTCATAATCATCTTCAGATATAGGAAAAAGAAGTAGTACAGCATATACAGGCGTTGGTACTGAGTTCAGGAATTCTTCATCTAATGATACGATGTCCGATATTCCCCACTGTTTTGGAACACCTAATTTTTCTAAAAATCTGTTCATAACATCAGGATCGGATACTACAGGTAGCCACTCCAGTGAAGACATATTGATAATAAATATTCAAGTATAGAATAAACAAGAGCTAATTAAGCAGTAATATTTTACTAAATGACGTAACTCACTTCATCAAATGAAACATCAATAAATTGAACCAAAAGTACAACTCTGCAAAATACCTACAGTTTAAATGGATGTCTTATATAACAATTTATGAAACTTGTATTTTTTTTATCTTCTAGTTAAAAGTATGAATAAAACCTTTCAAACTACAAGGCAACAATTTCATGAAAGAGAAAATTACGCATAGCAAATTATCATCTGATTGATTGTTTGAATAGAATTACGTGCAATAAAAATTAAAGCTATAGCATATGACAGAAATCATAATATAAAAGAAAATATCAGAAATAATCTTTTTGTAACTATGAGTTTTAGATGATTTTTGAATGCTTTTTAAAATGAACACTTTTCTGTATTTCAAATACAACTCTATTATTTGTAATTTGACATTATGAAATATTTGTATTGGCAACAATTTCTGAGGCAAATGAAGTTTTTCTGGACTTCGTGTTGACATTCGAGGGGCGGTTCTGAAATTATTAGTAAGAGTAAACGAACATATTTTTACTTTCATATATCTAAATATGATTCGTTTCATTCTCATTCAAAACAGAGCTGGTAAAACTCGCCTTGCAAAATGGTATATGAATTTCGATGATGATGAAAAGCAGAAGCTAATTGAAGAGGTCCATGCAGTAGTTACTGTCAGAGATGCAAAGCATACTAATTTTGTCGAATTCCGTAACTTCAAAATAGTTTACAGAAGGTACGCCGGTTTATATTTCTGCATCTGTGTGGATGTTGGAGACAATAATTTGGCATATTTAGAAGCGATACACAATTTTGTAGAAGTACTAAACGAGTATTTCCATAATGTCTGTGAATTGGATTTAGTGTTCAACTTCTACAAAGTGTACAGTGTCGTGGATGAAATGTTCCTTGCCGGTGAGATACGCGAAACCAGCCAAACTAAAGTACTGAAGCAACTGTTAGTATATAATTCATTAGAATGAACATAATTCCTTGTGTTTATTTATTCAAGCATTGATGGATCTTCTGTTAAGATGCATTTCTCTTCAGAGATTAATTCGAGTTAAAAATTAAGAATTTCTGTTGTTTTTGTATAGTAGCTGTTTTTAAACATTCTTGTAGAATATAAAAGACTGTTCATATTCCTGCATCTGATAAAATTCTATTATGAAAGAGAAAAATGTACCCAACTCTTTTGTATGAAATTTCTGTCTATTTATATATATTTAGATTTTTAATAGCATGCTTAAATTATGAATTCCTGTTATTTAGCAAAGGTAAAAGAAATGATATAATTGATGAATTTAACAATAACAAATGCCTGTAATGGCAACAGTATTCTTACTAAATTGTTTCTGCACTTAGTGTTGATATTTAAGGAACAGTTCTGAAATTATTAATTTGTGTAATCACACATTTTCAGTTTGACTGTCAAAAATAATTTTTAAAAATTTACATTCCAATTTTACTTCTGTTATTAAAGTGTATGTACTAATACCTGTGTTCATATGTAAAATATTTTTGTTTTTAAACTGCAAAAGATAATATATAATACACATATTATTCATATAACTGTGCAGATGTATTTTTGTTTTCACCAACTGTTAAATTTTTGTAGTGGTGAATAGCAAGATTATATATAAATGTTTATTAAAAGATGTTTAACTGTCAACTCTTGGTTTTCTTTTTGTATGACCTTTGTTCACTCTATTTTGATTATAGTGGAATTTCCTAGTTGAGTTTTTTTAATAGTTTCAAAGTTTGATATGTAAAGCTAATGATGTCCATAAAGTATTTTTGCATTAAAAATTATTATTCATTCAAACTATGATTATGATTAAAACTATTATGCTACAAAAAAAGTGAAAGTCAAAACTTCCTTAACCTTATTTGGTTTAGGTTATAAAATTTTTTGAAATATAAGGAAAATAATGAATGATTAGTTGGAAGTTTCAACATAGATTTACTGTAAAAAATTTAAGTATCCTTCAGCGATGGATGGTGTCTTCAATTAAGATTGAAGACACCATCCATTGATTTTGACCATTTTTGAAAAAGACCAGATTGATTTTGTAAGAATTTTAATCTGTAGGAATATGTAAATCTTCAATAATAATAATTAGTTCTTATGACAGTAGTAATAATTAAGGATGCTTAGGATATAAATAAAGATACTTATGAACCTAAGAAATTTAAATAATAAAAATATGTAATTTTATGTATATTCTACTCTTCTCATGGGCAGAAAAGCAAGATATTACTAATTAGGCGTTCAAAAGTATCCTCCAAATGAGGACACTTTTGAATGTCTATTTCTATATATTAAAAAATGAAGTTAAATTTCATATAAATTTATAAATTAATACTTCAAGAATATTGAAAGAATATGAATGATTGATTTTGTAAGAATTATAATCTGTAGGAATATGTAAAAATTCCCATATTAAAGATTTAAGAAATTGTGCCTTAAAATATAAAATTAATGTATGAAGGTAGCATATTCAATTGTTCTGTCACCTATAGTTCAAAAAAAAAAAAAAAAAGAGATGTTATTTTTCCTGGAAAAATAACATCTTTATTAGGAAAAATTTACTTATTTTTAAATTCCAATTAATCATACGATTAGAAAAGTATAGAAAGTTTGTGTGGTGATGATATATTTATTGCAGCTTATTAGTTGAATTTTATTTAGTAGTGGTAGAAAAAATTATTAATTTAAATATGCATGTTGTAATCATTACTAATATAAATTATTATTATCAATAAAAAAATTGAATTTTATATAGGAAGAGTCAAAAATGTCCTTGTAGGGAATAAAATGAAAATTGTTGGAATTAAAGCAGCAAATTGACAATTTTTGTCAAGTGAAAGAAATATTTTAAATTTATTGTAATAAAAACAAATAACTTTCCCTTATCTTTTAAGCAGTTTTTCTCCAAATATCTTAAGTTTCATTCAGTGACAGCATGATATAGCGGCTCCTGGTCTTATTTTTAAAGGTTAAATTTCTTTATAATTTTTTTTCTTTTACTTTGATGTATACTTTATTACTCTAAGAATGCAATGATTAACAAAAATTGAAAAAATAAGATTGGAAATAAACAAAGAAGTAAGAGAAATATAAATTCTGGATTTGTCAAGCATCCCATGAAAACCCACTGTGACAAAATTTATTGGTTTATTTGAAGAAGTAATTTTCTACCTTTGTATTTAAACGTACTGGAACTGCCATCAGTGTAGATCTGGTTTGGTGTGCTAGTCACTTTTTTTTTCCAGGTTTGCCTTCATTTTTTTTTCACCAGTCTTTTTCATTGCATGTTTATGCATTTTGATTGTTATTATCTTGACAGAAACACACATTCTTATTGAATATTATTTCATTTATTAGAAGTTTTTCTAGGTAAAAAAGGTTCATATATAATTTTATAAAATGTTATTCAGATAGAGATCATTATAATTATTACTTGTAAAAACAATGAACATTATAGATAATTTATTATACAGTTTATTTGATACTGACTTTTGGATGAGAATAATTGGGATGATTGACAGAAGATGAAAGTATATGTGGAGAAAGAGATTTCGATTCATCACTGTTGTTGAACCATCACAGGAATTTATATTGTTCGAAATAACGTGGAATAAAAAGACCATAAAATTGGCTATTTTCACATTTGGTGTGCTGCATTCTTTATATTATGCTAAATGTTTACACTTTTTTGAAAGACAGTTTACATTACATTCTTTGAGAGTTACAATTTTCTTTATTTGCTTCTATTTTTAAGCAATAAAACTGAGTAATCATTACTTTTTTTAAGGCCTATTACAATGGTTATTTTATCTCATGGTATGGGATAGAACGAACATAGATGGAAAAAGGAAACAATATATAAACATCCTATTATCAATAAGATAAATTGAAAAATGGACAAAACAGTTTTTGTTTAATTCATTTACATAGAAATTTTAACATTTAAATTTGAATATCAAAAATTAGAGGCATAATGTCCTATAGTGTTGTAAAGCAAAGCGATATGTAATCGCCACCAGGCAGAGGTGTTGCGACGTCACCCTGCAAGCTGCATGATATATTCAGTACAGATTGTGATCTCGGCGTAGTCATGTGATTATTATAAGTGTTTGTGTCATCCATTTGTCAATACACGTTATGCGTCTGAAAAACCTTTGAACTTATTTGACTTAAGTACCCCGCATCTGGTAGATGCAGACGTATGTGATTTCTGAAAGATTCTATGTTCAGTTTTGGTTTTCGAACATATAGTATTAAACATTGGTACATGTAGTATTTGAATGATGTTCACTTTCATTTTCTGAAAAACTATATTTCTCTTCAAGAGGACTGTTAACAAGATATTTCACTATAAACAAGCCATTTTCTATTTATAAGATTTGAGCAACAATAGTTTTCATTAACTTTTTACCATACTACTTTATCAGGGATAAGTAGCAGACGCTTTGTCTGATGGAAGGTGTTACATTGCTAAGTTTCTTTATTACCATAGTTTTTGAAGAATAGCATACCTTCTTTATTTTAAATTGTAAATGCTCTTCATGAAGGTGATATTAAAACATTTCCCCCTCTTCAGCTGGTAAGTTATCTTAGCGTGAAGCATTGGAAAACCTGATCATAATTTAATAAATGCTATTTTACAACTAGAAAAATACAATTCAGTTCATTAATGACTTAATACATCTCTTCATTTCTGATTTATTTTATTGTGATTAAGTTTAGAAAATGTTTAAAGAAATATCCTTTTAACAATCATGGAGAATGTGACCCAAGAATCCTGTAATGTTAAACAATGATGTAATAAATTAAAAATAATTTATGTACAAGATACAAAATGTGAAATGAGCATATGATACAAAATAGAAATTATGGATGTTGCTTCATTTTATAGTTAAATTTTTTCCTCAGGAGTTGATATAGAATAGTTATTAACAGACTTAATAGAACCATAATAAACTATTGAGAAATGTTATAAAAAATTTAAAACTGGGTTAATGCAAACTAAATTAATTAAAAATCTAAATTATATGGAAATAAATTCACTTTCCTTCAAACAAATATAAATATTTAGCTATACTATTTGCTTTAAAAAAGCAACAATACACATAGTGTCATATTTTAAAATATATAAATCATAATGTTACTGAAATATATTTTCACTTAGAAAAACAGATAAATTATAAATCCCAAAATTGTGGAAACTGCAATAGTGTCAAATTAATTTTATTATTATAAATATGTGAAGAAAAGGTATTTATTTTTTCTTAATTTTATTTTAATAAATTTGAATAATGAGCACTGGATTTCATTATCAAATTCTACCAAAATCTGTATTACACTTTTTCCAGTATGTAGATCAGGTTAAGAAAATAAAGATAATTTGTATAAATAATGCAGATTACCGATAACAATATTTACCAGGAAAATCAATTTTTTAATGTATTATAATAACTGAAATTTTAAATGCATACATAGTTTAATAAAATTTCTTAAATACTGTTATTATAAAAACAATTAGATGAAACAGTTTAACATTATTGTTAATAGCAAATTAAAGATCTATAAAAGTATCTTACTCATATCTAATTCAAAAGAAGCTTCAAAGAATTTGTAATAATTATAGATGATGATTATTTTTTCCCTGATTTAGAAGCTGAAACACAATAAATTCATTATATTAATTGCATCACCTTAATTTTGTTCTGGAACAATTTATTCTTTAATGTTTCATTATTTGCTTTCAGTGCTTAAAGGATATATGAAATAAAGACAGAACATCCAAATAACAGTTGTGTTTTAATGAATACTTGAGCGTAGTGGTTTCTTACACACAGTAAAACAAAATACAGTGTCAACAAAATATAAAAACGAAGACACAGGATAAAACAAAAATTTGAAAAAAAAAAATGAATAGTTTTAAAAACCACAGCTCAAAATATTATGGACGCTTAGTACAATATCAGACAAAAAGAAACAATTCACAAATTGGCATTTTTTTCTGTTTTTTCTTTCATTTTTACAAAATGTGCAATGTAAACAAGCAATATAATACTACCAACAATTCATTTATAAACACAATGCATTTCTGTATTTTACAGTCAGTTTAAGAATAGATAGATGAAAAAAGTAATTTTAGTATTCTATGATGAGGAACAACTTATTATTTTTTTTCATTCCACTTGATAACAGAAATGAGCATTTCAAGATGAAAGACACAAACATTAACTATCCAGTGATTTGCATGAACTACAATCTCAAATCACATTTGATGCAGCAATATAAAATCTTATATTTATATGTATGATTCTGATTAAAAATTTTTATTGGTTAAAAATTAATATTAAACTCACACTTAGAAGATAAAATCTCACACATACTTTTTCCAAGTTCAATACTATCTAGTAGAAATATCTTTAAAAGTATTTAAAGCATTTACAACATTGAATTCGCAAAATGAATTTTTAAGTCAAATTCTTCATTAAACAACAAATAAAATATGCTTTGACGCATAACATAGTTAATCAAGTAGATTTGCAAATCATGCAAATCACTGTTTGAAAAAAATCATAAAATACAAAAGTTGGTGAGCAAAAATATTCATATGAAAGAAAAATTTAAATCACAACCTTTAAAACATAAAAAATACTCCTTTTTACAGTCATTTCCTTAAAAACCGACAAACAACCAAAACCTAAATTTGAGCAGGTCATCTGTATAGATCCACCATAAACCTTATTCAAACCACATGTAATAAATAATGTATTCAACAAGAGCGTCACATGCACCAGCATTTGAATTTGTGCGATAATGCTTCGAAAGAACAGCCAAGTTAAAAATAGAAAAATGCAAATTGTGATCATTTAACTATTTTGTTTTTCAGAACACTGTGATTGCAATGCATTTTTTGGTAACAAAATATAACTTTACAGGCTGCATTTCAAGCATTAATATAAATTAAAAATGCATCTCAGCAAACTCTTTTGTATTAGTAAAATATCACTAAATACAGAGTTCGCTAATCTGTACATTCTATACACATGAGTGAATACTAAGAATATATACTTAAAATATGAAGAGCCAATATAAAATAGGAATTAAATAGATCTGAATATTCTTCTGTGTTTTTGTGGCAAATACCATTTTACAATAGGACAATAAATAAGAAGAATTCACAGTCATAAGTCAAAAATTAAACTAATTTTTAAAAAATAATTTTAGCACAATTTATAGAAAATCATTCAATATTTACAAAAAGAGAGTAGATAAGAATCAAAATTTTCAGCTGCCAAGAGCTCTAACTTATATTTTTAAAAATATCACACAATAAATCATATAAATATCTAAAAAAAAACCCTCAGATTAAATTCAATTATAGAAAATATTATGATTATTAGAATGTGTGTGAATTAAATCTTGTAAAAATAAGATAATTAATAAAGTTTCATGTGTTAAGTAGATATGGCATGAATCATATTTTTCAAGACAGCAAAATGCAGGGCAAGACTATTCAAAATTATTAAACATCAATAAGAATAATAAGATATTAATACATATGCATGAATTATTACATTCCAATGCAGAATTATATTTCATACATATCCTTCCTTCCCTAATGAATTAAACACATTCAATGGATTAATTCTTTTCACATGATATGTGTTATATCCACAATACTATTTTTTTGTAACTAACTGCTATTGCCTTCTTTTTTCAAGCTTTATTCAACTTGTATCAAATACAAGAATTTAATTTAATTTAATCTATTGTCATGAGCCACAGTATCTTTTAAAGGCTACTTATAATTTCAGTAATTAAACTACAAAATACATACATGCTGACTTTCATTCAAATTTTAATTTATAACTGAAAAAATTAATTAAATAATTTAGAACAAAGTAGACTTAAATTAAAAAAAATGTCTTTAAATACAATACGAAAGAATAACATTAAAAAAATGTAATATATTATTGTAAACTTATGCTCCAAAGTTTGATACATAATATTTAGCATAAACTTTAAACACTAAAATTTACTTTGTGAAGAAAGTAATTACAACTACGACAAAATGCTTGAAAAACTGTACCAATCCATATCTACTTATTAAACAATAATTCATAAAGGGGTGGGGATAGTTTAAAAATTATGACTCAAATGGCTGTTCTAATTCATAAAATACTTTTCAAAAGAAAAATAATCTAGCAAAAATTTCCATGGTTAGTAGAAAGATAAAAGTTTTATGAAAACCAAAGAAGGGTACATATATGATCTTATACAAATAATTAAGGGTATGCACCACCAACAACCTGGATTTGTTTTCTTTTCTTTGTAAACATTGTTGCTTTAGAAGCTTTGACACAGAGACAGACACACATAACAAACAATGGATACGTTCAGACATTTGAGCGATTCAAAATTTAGAACTGTTTGTTCAAACACGAGGTCTGAAAACAGTCACTGGTTACAAAGGTCGATTGTATTTAAGTACTATACATAAAAAAGGAGATTCAAAATGGCGCGCTGTGAGGGAAAAACTGCACCACAATCATCACTGAGTTCACTAGGGTTTTCAAAAAAACAAATAAATTTTTAACTATCACTTGGCAACAAGACAAAAGAATAAATGATTTTTAAAATGTGGATAACACAAATAAGCACCACTTTTTTTAAAATGAAGATTCCATATTTTTCTCTCATTAAAGTTAATAAACGTATATTGATTAGTAAATCATTTATAAAAATAAAAGAAAAATGAGGTGAAGATTTGCACAGCAAACAAAAAATAAACATGCAATCACTATAATGATAATTTCTTTTTTTTAGTTAAAATATAATAAGCTTGCAGATTTTCTTCTAAATTTTGTTAGATATAAAAACAAAACTCAGCAGCACTGCAAGAGTTATTCATATTGATATAAATCACTAGAAATTTATTTTATTTAATTCTGGTATTAAAATTTTAATTTAATAATAAAATGATATTTTTTTATTTCTTTATTTATTAATTATAACAAGTTTTATGCCCCATAGTACTGTCATATTGAAAAAGAACGACTATAACGGCACATAATTTCTTATTAAGACTTAATTATGGGCATCTACTGAAACTGCAAATTTTAGTTTGATTAATATTTTCTGATACAGTGAAGAGAATATTTGAATCTCAACATTTTTGTCAGTCAAGTCATTCAACAATGAATTCACTTGACTTCACAGATAATATTTTCAAGTCATTTAATTTATATTCACAAACATACTCACTCTTCAAATTAACCAAAAAAAAATGAAGCCAAAAAAATTTCACAACTAAAAGAATAGAAAAAAAAAACTACTTTATATTTCAAATAAGACAAATTTATAGCATAACAAAAAAATTTAATGTTGTTTGTAGATAATATTCCACAGTTATTGCACAAAGCTATTAAATTAAGTTCTGTCTCGGATATATTTAAGTTCCAGTTGTACTTAATGATAAAATCTGTTCTAAAATAAAAATAAATTTGAATGTTCCAATTTCTTAAGTAGAATTAGTACCACAATAATAAAAAAAGATTAAAAAAATGCAAATTCAAATAAATATTAATTTTCATGAAATAATATATATGTTAAACTCATTTCTCTGAAAAAAGAATCCAGCAATGATTATAATAAATTACATGTAGAATATAAAAAGCCCACATAGTATAAGACAGGACTTCTTAAACCTTTTTTGCTATCAAAGAACAAGGGAAAATTTTATATCACCAGTTTCATCAATAAAACGTCATCAAAGTTGGATGACAATGTTTAAATAAATAAATAAGATAAAATGAATAACATTAAATAATTAAGATAAAATGAATTAACTGAAAATTGCTATTTATCACGTCATAGTGAAAGTGATCATTTTCTTTCTTTTCTATTTTTTCTGTGTTATTTTTACAATTAATGGATCTGAAATAAAACTGCTTTTTTAGTTACAATATTTCACACTTGGGCCCACGACCCATAGTTTAAGAAGTCCTGTTATAATACATTTAAATTGGCTGAAAATTTCAAGTCATGAAAACAGTGAATACTGATGAAATGGATTTCTACTGATTTCCCATACTACAGACAAAAAATATTTCTAAATCTTCACCTCCAACTCTAGAAAACTGTAGCCCCTCCCACAAATTTCAGCATTATTATACAAATAAATAAAGAAGAATTAACCTAAGCAGGGATAATTGATTGTGTAATTCCAGTACACAAAATTCATGTCTGATACTGAGACAGTCTTAGTGCTACAAAACGATGAAGAATAGTCTTTGGCACAACATTAGAAATAAAATAAAAAGAAGAAAAATCTCAGAAAGATGCTAACCTAATTGTAAGATTCCTATAACAAGTACTTTATTTGCATTTCAAATAAACAAAATTGCAGAACTAGACTATTTTTTCTAGTCTTTTAGTATTTTTATGCTTATTGCATTCTTAAGAATTTCCAAACATTTATACACAACACATTTAAAAAATAAGAGATATTTTAGCCACTAAGATTTATCAGCACTCAAAAAATGCAGGAGGAAAAAAGTGTGCCAGTCTTCTTAATTTACATTGAGCAGTTTCTTCATGTCCTTGTAACATATATTATACTCATTCCCATAAAATATGAATTCTCGTATTCCACATGACATAACATATAGTATACAAGATGGCACGTCTGTTTTGGTTAACAGACAAATACTGCAATATAAGATAAAAATTGTACACAAACTGTAAAATAGAGTATAATAATGAGGGCAAAATTGTGACAGGTAGTTTGAATTCTATTACTTAATGTGCTGAGTATCGATAACAATAATTAATTTTGTGACCTCAATTAAAAATAAATATTTAAACAGAGTCTGATAATTTGAAGTAAAAAAAAAGAGATAAAATATTAATATATACAGAATTTCCTTTCACCAAATTCATCAATATCACTATTAAACAAACTGTTAAGAATAACAACAGTCAAAATGATGAATCATAAATAAATGAAAATGTGATTCAGCTTTCATAGCACAATAAAATGTGCAAATTGAAAGAACTTATGATCATTCCAATGCATCCTTTCACACCCAAAAAGAAACAAAATGCATTTTTTTTAACTAAAAGTTTATATGATAAAACCAAACAAAATCAACCCAATTTTAAACGAAAAGCTGATGTACATCTTTAAACACAAACACTCACCCAGCACAATATCATTTAGTTTTAAAAATGCCAATAGTGGGAGGGAGATCATACCTTTTTCTTTTTAAGTCTTTCTTAAATCCACACAAAGACTGGAGAAAAGACCATCGTTTTGTTTACCTTTTTTTGTTTCGAAACAGAGATGAGCGTTTTAAGATGCAAAAAGTGGTGAGAAGTATGCGCCAGAAAAATTGAGTTTGGGACACCAATGTTTAGGTGAAAAGGGGGACAAAGCTATAGATAGTCACTAACATTTTCTGTACACATACGTCAATCTAGGGCAGCTAATAAAATGTCCACTGCCTTTAGATACATTTGCTAAAACATAGCAGAGAAGAGAAATTGCAGGAGATGAAGTAGAGAGTCTCGTGTACACATTCACTTTTTTCTCTTGGCCATATAAGTAGCGTATAACATGTCTTAGTTCTTGTAGTACCAACAACACAAGCTTCCATTCATAAGTCACCGTAGAAGAAGTGGAGAAAACGAGTCTGATTATCTTTTACTCACATGATGAAATGATTCTTTCATAGTCTTCAGTTTTTATTTTTTCAACTCAAATCACATGTTAATCATTCCAGCTTAAAGCCAGAGCAAGTATTCATCTTGATTATTTATTCACAATTGGCAAAAAAGAAAATTCATTATCAAGTTCTAAAGGATGAGCCACAGAGTTTATCGTTTCTCACAAGTGGAATGATTAACTTTTAAGGATTTCCCACAGCATGATTTGTAAATTAGCACACCATCCTTTTCTTTGAGCACCCAAATCAGAAGAAGGGGAAAGAAACTGGGGAAAAAGCTGGCCTCGTTAGAGTGAAACAGTACGTTGCATGAAGTTGTCACAGAACACGATGCTATAGACGAAAGGTGCAATGCATCTTACAAAGTAGATTATTGCCTGAACGTGAGATGTGAGTTGGTGTATATAAGCTCTAATTTTCCATATCCTTTGTCTCCTGCATATTCTCTTATTAGGTGCTACGACTGGGATCAAGCTGATACTAGAAGGCAAAAAAAAAAAAAAAAAAAAAAAAAATACAAAGTGTAATTAAGATTACAAATTTATTCATCAATAGTTCATTTAAAGTACTAGAAATTAAAAATTTTTTGATAGCACAATTATTAATAATTCTCAATTCAGTGAGCTACACTACTAGAATACAGTTTGCTAATATTACCAAACTTTTATTTAATTTTCTAAAACGAATGGTTTGACTTTGTATTGAAAAAGAGATTGAAAGAAATGTAATTGAGGAAAAGATAATTCATATAACAGAAGAATTTTCTTTTTTTATGTATATATTCTTTTCATTTTTCATCTTAAAAATATTTTTAAAATTTAACAACAAAAAATAGTAGAAAAAGCACGATTGTGCTTGTTTTTTAGGTGCCTCTTATCAAGCCAACTAAGTCAGTAAATACAAACACAATTTGCAGTATTTGACAACTATAAAAAAATCTCTTGAAAATTCAGAAGGCATGATTTACTTTTTCTTTTGATTTCCAATGACACTGAGTTTTAAAAAAATTGTTTTGTTACGCTACTTTTATGCTGTCTGACCACAAATTTCAAGAAAACAGTTACTACTTCATGGCAAAAATGGTGCTATGAGAAGATACTGATAAATACTAATTTACCCAAAACCTATTATTTTCTTCATCAACTTAGACAGTAATAACAACCTTTATTTTCAGCATTAACAAATGTTAGTGAATCTCAGCTATTAAACAAAAATAACTAAATTGAAATTTCTCCATTGAAAGAAAATACTGTCTAGCATATTATTTAAAAACAGGCATTATACAATATAAAGTACAAAAATAATTAGAGTTTCATGAAATTTATGTATGAACAAAAACTTTTTTTAAACAAGTATAATTCAAATTTTATCGAAATATCAGAGAAGCACTTTGAAGATTAAATTTTAAACTTATAAACAAGTAGAAATATTATTAAACTAGTTGAATATAGATATTAAAATGTTTTAAAAAATTACTCATTTATAACTGGTACTTGTTTTCTGTGCAGTATATTATCATGTCATTCTTACAATACAATTTACATATTTCATGTTAAATTTGTAATGCTTTTGCTGGAGTAAATTTGTAATACACTTCAGAGTTATTTTTGTTTACCAGATACTTAAAATGCAGGCTTTGGAACAGAGCAAATATTTTTTATCAGCAACACTGATAGGATATTTTTTTTTTGAATGGTTCATGAAAATAATTTATTTTAAATAGCTTTTATAAATTGATTAAATTAAAATATTAATCTTTCATAATATTTAATATTTTCTTATATTCAATAATTAAACATGCTAAGAATTCAAATAAAAGATCATAGCTTATAATTTAAGGTAGTTAGCTAATAATCAATCAGTTAAATGCTTTTTAAAAATTTCCTGTCAATATGCAGAGTGCAATGGAATATTTTTCTTTTCTTCAGAAAAGCATAGTTATACCGATCATATAAATGATGGATCTTTTATAGAATTGAGTTATGAATATACAACTCTCTGGTTTTGAAATAAAGATTCTAGCATGAAGCTCCTATATGTTCAATGAATTAAAAACATTGAAACTTAAAAGCACATAATACAATGCTTTAAAAAAAATTGCACTGAAATATCAATTCTAAGCACCAAAGAGGTGGTATATGTATAAACTCTCAATATGACAACTTATTTATAATTTCAAGAGACAATTATTTGCCTCATTTAAATATTTTCAGTAATTAAGAAGCTATAGGAATGTAGGAAATTTCTTCCATTTTATATTCCTTCTAACCGGATGATCTATCTAGAAACTTATTTAACTTTTATCCTTCCTATAACATATCCTTGCCAGTTCAATATTCATAAGATAACATCAGGAAGGACAATGATAGATAAATTTTTAAATAGTTGTCTAGGGGCTACCGAGGAGGTTAGGATGCATATTCAATGAAAAAATTCTATGAGGTCTATAGGTTAAACAAATAAATTAGTCAAAAATACATTCTATGAATCAAGATATATAAGGATAATACTAAAATTTTGTTAAAAATATTTTGTTATGTTCTTACCTTTTTCATTCTTTTCACTTATTAATTATAATATTTTTGAACACTGAGCATCTCTTAAATAATATCAAATACAAATGTGGATGCTATGTAACCAATAGTCATAATAATTAATATATATATATATAATGCTATGTAGCACAAAAATCACTCTTATTATTGCTGAATGGCAACAGTCCGATATAAAAGAATATGATCTAGTTTGAAAATAGGTTTAATTATTACTAGATGGATAATCACTATGGAAATTGGTGACCATAAAATATATTACACAAAAATGACTTTTATATTTTTTAAAAACTTAAAACCTTATCTTTTTAAAGATATCAATTCAATTTTAGTACAGTTTTTATATTTAATAAAATTTTTAAATGCAATAAGCAATCTGTAACTGTGATAAATTGATAAGATGAATAAAAAACATTTTGGGCTATGTTGCTTACAATACAAGGCTTTATCAGTAATTCTTTAAACAAATAAGGAAACTCAATTTTTAGTCGATTGCTCATAATTATGCTATTTGAACTAAACACCAGATATGGCGGTCAATAGCATCTGTTACTAAAAATTTAATGTTATTGTGAAATTCAAATTCATCCATCACATGCATTAAGTCACATGCCTTGATCAATGCTAAAATTAAGACTCAAAAAATTGCTTTGTTTGGATATTAACTCAAAACATGCTAATTTAACTCCCACTTTTTATTTTGTGGTACATATATCCTTTAATTTGCACCCACAGTAATTAGTAGCACATTGATTCAATAAAATCCCTTTTTCTCATTTGTATTATATTTATGCAAAAGTTTTTTTTAAAAAAATGCATTCCATATTCATAGTTTAACAGGATGAATCTGGGCAAACAAGCTGGTTGCCAGTTATAAAATAAATACTAGAAAAAAAGATAGATAAAAAATATCTTTTAATTTTTAAAAATTTTGATGTATGTGTAAAAATCTGGATTAGAATATTGTAAAAGCATAAATATAGAGAGATTTGAAAGGATCCAGACAAGCTTTCAAGGTAATTCTGATTAAAAAAAAACCCCATCAATTTTATGATGGGGGAGAATTGTAGGATGTTGAAATCTCATTCTGGCAATGCTTGTTTTCAACCATTTTTATAAAAAATAAATTGTAAAGTATGTCTCTTTAAAACAGGTTATTCTTTGCCTTATCCTAAACTTCAAAAAATATGAATGATATTTCAAATAAACAAAAGCAATTAAATGCCAGAAAGTGATGGTAAAAACAGATTAAAAAACATTATGGTTACAACATTTATATTTAATACTTTACTTTGAAAACACATGATATCTTCTATATTATTTTACTACTATCTTCTATAATAAAATTCATATTAATTATATTTTTAAGTGATATTCATTTTGTTAATGGTTTGCCAAAAATAAAGTATAAAGTAATAACTGCAAAATGTGCATCTCATCGATGGAATTTTATTATTTTACCATTTCATTATGTAGATAAAATAATTATAGAAATATATAGATAAATTAAAACAAAAAATATTTTTCATTTGTGTAATGATCCTCTTCTTATCCACCCAATCACCTGTTCCATTCTGCTCTTTACCACCTCCCTCTGCAATTAACACCCAGTCAGAATATTGCAGCACTGCTTAATTTATGATTACACTGTTGAATAGGGATATAAAGGTAGAAACATGTTTGCTACAAGGCACTATATGTCCTAAATTAAATTTGGCAGAAAAGCAAGCATTATTAAATTTAACAAATGTAACCAGAAGAGGATGAAGATGTACTGTTGATATAGCAGACATGTATTTAAAGTATGGAGAAGCAAGGAGAAATGGGTACTGTGCTAATTTTATATATTATAAAATTATTAAATAGTTAATGTGAAACAATAATTGTATGCCAAATAGTCCCTGTTAGCAAATAAAGTATCAAAATATGGATTAGTAACAATTACTTTTTATTGTGGTCAAGCATTCACAGGTTTTAAACACCTTCTATAAAATTATGTACAGATAGTTTAATAAAACTTCTTTCTCTTCATTTCAAAATGAATTGCCTTTTTATTGCTTATCTATTGCTTTTGCCATACATATGATATTTCAATGCATATGTTCTTAAATAAATCAGATTTGGCTTGATAACTTACTTTACCTTTGAAGTTTGCTGGAGCCTTTCGAATTGCTTTGCATACAAAATTTAACCACATGCATTGTTATTATTTATTTATTTTAATTAAAAAATATAAAATATTTTCAACACAAAATAAACTTATTAAATGTGTAGATTATACATAAAACAAAAAAGAATTATCAGACTAAAAAATATATCCAGAATTGAAATTTACTTACAAGTTTTGAAGTTATATAGTTGCAGGGTTCAACTTCTACCAGGTTCAAAAACTGTTCTTTGCAACTATTTCAGAGGTATGCAATAATTTAATTAATTCCCAAATCAAGTTTTGAGTTAATTATTAAAAAATTAAAATTCAAAACAAAAGCAAAAATTATCTTTAAAAGAATAGCCAACTGTCATTGCATTATATTATCATTTAACCTAATAAGTTCTTCTTTATTAAGAAGATAACTGTATAGGATAGGACAGGATTGTTAAGTTTAGATTTAATATGTTAGGAATAATTACTTACATTGTCTTGGCCATAATTTGGAATGCCGTAATCCCCTATCTGAGGTCCATCTTCTCTTGGTGTTCCAGGGCCAGTAGCTGGGGAATTCTTCATACCTTCCATACCATCTGCTAGAAACGAAGGTAGTAGTTATATATAATTAAACAATTTCAATATTTTCAAAGCTTTATAATCAGGGAAATCAAAACTGGAAAAGAAAATAAATTGCTATTTTAATTTGGGGGAAAAAGCAAACCACAATATGAATCATTTATAAATTTTATTTGTTATAATATTAAGCAAATTATAAAATATAGCCCAAAATATTTGTGTTATTTCAGATATTATAACTTTATATGGCTACAAATTAAAATACATAGACAGTACTGTTAATCTGCTTATTAGATGTAAGTTTTGATTTTACCTGAAGATATGCCATTCAGAACAGGTGGTCCCATATCTGGACCCATAGGTCCCATAGGGCCATCAGGACCAGGACCCATTGGAAACTAAAAAAAATCATATATCTATCTTAAACATCTAATGGAAATTAATCAATTGGAGAATGTGTCATGTGGTTATTTAAGATGAAATGAGCTTAAAATCCAAACTCTCTCTACATACATGGTAAAATCATAAATCATAACTTCTTTCTGCATATTCTCAAAGTAATCTTATAACTGCTGCAAATTAGAAATGCATGGTTTCAATAATGCTAAAAGTTTCATGTAATGTTTTAATATTTAAATATTTAGAAAAAAAACACTCAAGAGAATAATCGGAGTTACAAATTAATATTCAATAAGAGAAAAGGGAATTCAGTACTTTAGTGATGATAGTCCAAATCAGTACTCAACAAACAAAAAAGAAAACAAATAAGCCATCAGAAGATATAAAGTCCAATTAGTTTGTGTTAAATTTAAGTTCCAGTTCTTAGAATCTGAAGAAATTTTTAGAAAAATTAAAAAAGTTTGAAATTCTTTAAATTTGAATTTGGAAACTTCAAACATTTGACCAAAGTATTTATTAAATATTTGCACAAAATAATATATTTGTTCAATCATTTATAACTGTAAATGATCATAATATATCTGTGAATATTATAGAACATGATACTTAAATTTGTATATAGCATAACGTGGCCCCATTATTTAAAAAAAAGATAACAGAAAATAAAACATTGCAAATTATATGATATGATTCCTGTTGTAAAAGAATACTTAGCACAATTTGTTCTTTTAGTAACTATTATTGATCTAGAAAGATTATAATTCACAACTTTTTAATTTTCCCATTTAAAATTTCTGGATTTATAAAATAGAACCATAATAACTCACAAATGAATTTTTACAATAAATATAACAAAATAGAAATTACATAAATTTAAAACTTTTAGGCTATAAGTTCCAATGAGAAAATACAGATCTTGATAGAGAAATTCAAGAAAGTCTTGCTGCTTTATGCTACAGCCTACACACTAAAATGTGAATTCATTCTAATAATGAAAGAATAATAATAGAAAGCTTTATGAGAAGTTTACTTCTTTTTAAATGTTGGTAACAGCATAAGAAAGATAATACAGTATTTTTATAGCATTAAAAATATATAAAAGTAGATTTATTAGAATTTTAATTTCTTCTCTGCTTCGAGAGAAGAAAATAAAAAAAAAAAAAAAATATAAACTCAGAAATAATTTTCTAAATGTTAACTTTAGGAAATGATAAAATGACGCATTAACAAAAAAAAAATTATACTTTTGTTTTGCTAATGAAGTTGTTTGAAATTATATATGCATATATTTGTATGTGTCCTATTTAAATTCTCTAATATTTGAAATAGTACAAATTCCTGATTCAAAGAAATTTTCAATTATGAAATATAATTCCATTTACTCTAGCATGATGATTTATTATTATATTTTAAAGCAAATTAAGAATAATTCTAATCACAAACATTGAAAACAAGCATTTCACTTACTCCTGGCATATTACCTCCTGGGACAGGTTTCATCATAGTGTACATTCCATCTGGTCCAGATCCTGAAGAATCTAAAGCATATAGCAATCAATTCTTTTTTTAACAACAATAATTATTTCTTCCCCAAACGAATAATGATCAGGCAAGAAATAATTAGGAATACAAAATAAAACATGCAATCATGAAATCAAAATAACATAAAAATGATACAATAAAAAGTTGAACTAAGTTTTTGAATGCAATGTAAAACTACATTATCTCAAAAATGCAAAAATAATAGTTATTAACATGAACAAGTAAATAAATAAATTACATCACTTAAGATTGTATACAGACTACAAAATAAATGTAAAAAATTAAAAAAAAAACAGACATTAATAAGATTCACCAAAAATAAGGACAAAACCAACAAAAGAAAATAACAGAAAACAAAAACTATGGGAAAATTTTATAAACCTCTCTCTTTTAAGCTGTTTAGAGAATCTGAAAAAAATATCTAGAATAAGTTCTGCTTTCCATTGGAAGAAAATGCTTTAATTTTATAATTTGTAACATTAAGAAAATTTACATGATTTTATATATAAAAATATGTTCTTTTTAGAGCTTGGTTGTAAGAGAATTAGTCTGAACCACATTTATGATTTAACCTAAAAAGATCTTCCTATTTTCAGGGAAGCCTCAACACTAACCAATAATTTCTTCTCTTTGTTTAAAATAAGTAAATGTTACTTTGAAAATTCTTATAGCAAATTATATATAAATTATAAAATTTTACTAATATACAAGAAATTATTTAAAAGTAAAATATCATAGACAAAGATCAACAAATTCTATTATTTATGTAGAATACAAGTGAATCTCATTAATTATGGCACCATTTATCAAAAAATTCAGCAAACATAAAACTAGTGCATAATGGCTTCAAACAAAAAGAAAACATGTTAGAATCATATGTTTCAAAAAATGAGATTTATGGATATATATATGTTTAAGTCAATTTAAATATATAGACTGACAGATGGTCAATCACTTGATAGATTTGGTTCAAACTTTGATACGAATTCCCATTTAGCAAAGCTGCTGAATTTTATCTATCTTCTATTTTATCAAAGCTGCGAATTTTATCTATCCAGCTTTTTATGTTTCACCGATATCGAGTTCACTTCTACACAGAAAGTTAGACAGATATATTTTCAATTTTGACTTGAAGATTACATGTCAAATTTCATGTAATCACACACATTCCAAGATTTCCCATTGTGTGTGTATGTGTGTGTGTAAAACAAGATTTGAAGAAGTAGTTGTTGAGTTCATTAAAACATTTTATTCATCATTTGAATGAAATAGTCAAATACAGACCCCCCCCCCCCTCAGATTCACTCATTCAAGTCATGGTAAGGGCAGTGAAACAAACTGAAAAGGAAAGTAGAAAACAGGATAGAGTTAGCATGAGAAAATATATGGGGTTTATGCAGTTTTTGAAAGGAGTTTGTCAATTTAGTATTTTTATTCCATGGGAAAATGAATAGCCCATGCAACATAAGTTAAAATTACAGTAAAGTAAAAGTGAGTAGAAAATTATTTTTAGAACATAGCTAATTTGAAATTATTATATATATTCATATTTATTATTATATATATTCATATTCCAATTTTTTTTTTACACAAATTCAAAAAAAAAAAGGGTTTTTTTTTTTAAAATTATGTAAGTAAATTTAATATTTATACTTATATTTCTTACTTTTAATCCTTTACATATTATACAATTACTGCCATATAATATCTAATAATAAATTACACCTCAACTTTTTCTAAAATATGAGTAAACTAAATAAATGGATTGCTACAGATAATAAAAGAACATTGACAAAAATGCAAAATAAATTCTATTAGGAGCATGCCTGAAATTCTCATGTATATCATATTATAGTGATAGCACTGTCAACCAGTTCAAAATTATTATGGATGTAAAATGATTCGATGGCTAAAACTAATTATAGATTGCAAAAGTTATTTCTGTTAAGATGGAATAAATAGATAAGCCGAAAGATCAACATAACTTAGATGCTTGTTGGATAAAATCAGTTTCTTTTATTTCATTAATTCCTATAATGTATGTATTTTACCTCATTTTGAAACTTATTTAAGACTTCTTATAATATCCTTCATACAAATAGAATTTTTTTTTTTTTATATACCCAAGTTACTTAATGGAAATTCATTTAAGTTACCTTTGGTTTCACATTAATGAGGTTCAAATGTATAAAAACTTTACATAAACAAAAATCATGGTTAGGAAAAAAATTACTAAAAATTAACCATGCTTATATACATTCTAAATTTTTTATCTCTATTTATAAAGGAAAAGTATTTTAAATTTAAAATTTCTTTCATATTTGAAAATAGATAGACTATTTAATTCGAAAAAAAAACAATTTATAATTTATACTTCATTTAGTAGTCATACTACATATTAATTGTATGACAGTACATAATCATCTAAATAATTTAATGGTTCCCACACTTTTATATTCCTTGTTAAGACAATCATCACATCAAATTAAAACTGCAGAACTGTTTATGTAATATCAAAAAAGAGCTTTTAAAAAAGCATTTAAAATTTTATTGAATAGTACTCTATAAACAATTTTTTAAATAAGTCTTAAATTTTGGTATGAAAGTCTAAAATAAGGCTAATCTTAAAGAAAATATTATCACAAAGCCTCATCAGTAATTTAATAAAAAAGAAAGCTTAAAAACAACTTTAATCTAATTACTTCGAAAAATTCTATTTTGCATAGTAAACTACACTACACGTATATAGTTTTATACGTAGATAAGATTAAAAGTAACAATCATTATGTTACTATACAGTACCTTGTGGACTTGGCATAATTGGAGTTCCTGGACCTTGGCCACCTGAACTTGACACAGGTGGACCCTGAAAGAAAAATTGAAGCATTACTTATAACTTTTGTAGAATTACTGATAAATATATTTTGTTAATATTATCTAAAAACATCAATTAGGGAAGACTATATAAACAGATTTCTATCATATTCTAGATCAATTAAAATAGTATCAGCTAGTGAATTATATACTAATGAAACTTAAAAGGAATAAGCTAGTGTAATTAATCCAATAATGCTTCAGCAATTAAAATTTTTTATTTATATTTCCTTAATATAAAGCATATAATTTTTGTTAGAAAACTACTTACTCCATAATGACTTCCAGGTGATGATGATGAATAATTCATCTGAAAAACAGTAAGAGTTTTTTAGCTTTTACCAGAATTCAACTCAAATATTTTTTTTAATTCATAATAATCTCTTACAAATATTATTTAATGTTAAAATTTTATAAAGCTTATATGACATAAAATAATATTGTGAATATTAATAGAAATTTTAAAATTAAATTCAGTTAAAAAAATTAACATATTCTACTTTTAATTATAAGTTGTCAATTTTTTTTTTTTTTTTGGAAAAAAATATTTTTCTAAAGCAATTTTCCAACAAAATAATAATCGCACATAGCTACATAATTAAAGAAATATCTGTTCAACATAAAGATATATGCATTCCAATACTCTGAATTAAAAACAACAATAAAAAAAGTTTTCTTACAGAAGATGTGTTTGGATTCCATGGTCGGCCTCCAGGTCCAGGCCTGCAAATAAATATAACAATTCACTATAGTTTTACACCTAATTTCAATGCCTTAATTATTAAAAAAATTCAATCGTATATAAATATACATTTTTCTGGTCAGCAATTGACTTTATTTATTCAAATTTTTATAACACTTAGAAATTTGGCTATCAGAAAATAAAGAAACAAGTATTAAATTATTTAGAAAGTAACATTTATTTCAGTAATTTTATTAACATAATATTTTTACTTTATCATCTGTATGTTTCTCTTTGTTGAGTTGCATTGAAACATGGCGAATATATATATATATAAAGAAACTATACATTTTACTAGGGGCTTTTCTAAATACTCCCTCTGCCTGAAATATGATATACATTTTATACATGAAAATTACTGAAGCAGGCATAGAATTTGGTAAACTAGCAATGTGTTTTTTCATAGTTTTTGAAAAATTACATATTTTAATGTGCACACATTCTTTTCTGATTAAGTGAAAAGTCTATCTATAAATACAATTTCATTCTTTGTGCAAATGAAGTAACACCTTGTATTATAAGCAAATTGGAAATTTTAATGAAATTAGTATAATAACAGGGGGAAAAAAAAGAAAAAGAAATCAAAGCAATTAACATACAGCAAGTAATATTGATCTGATATAAAATATATTAATATCTGAAATGACACGCCAAATCAAAGCAATTAACTAACAGAGTAATCTATACTTATAATAAAGCTCAATGAGTGTGTGTGTGTGTTGGCGCTCTACAGGCCAGACCGCTTGACCTACAGCTACCAAATTTGGCACGTGTATACCTTGGAGGTCGGGAATGTGCACCTGGGGGTTATTTTATCGAATTTTTAATTGAAATTTTATTTATTTAAAAATTAAGCGAAATTTTGTCGTGTTTCTGCTATAACTTCCAAAAATATTACCGCACAAAAAAGATTTTGACATGAAGTTAAGGATCAAAAATTTATCTTTTAAATGATACCAATGTTTTAACCTTAAAATTAAATTTCTATTTTTAATGAATTTTTAAATAAATATTTTAACTATATTTTTCAACTTTTTTCGTACAAAATAAAAATAAAATTTAAGCTGCACGAGCACGTTTCGCATTTATGGGAAAAAATTAGCTTTTTTCAAAATGTTGCCATCACATTGACTAAAACTCTAATTAAAAATAAATTGAATCTTTTTGGAAATGAAATCTGCAAAAATATAATTTTCGGCACATGTCTGTAGGAAATGAAACAAATATGAAATATTATTTTTTCTAAAAAATAAATTCAAGAAAAATTATTTTATGATCTTTTACACTCTCTATATTATTAATCCAATAAATCAGTTTTATTTTAAGGCAAGTTTTGTTTAATATGAACAGGATATCCATTCAAATCATGGCCACACAGCTAATTTGTAAACCTTTAGTTAGACACAGTTCTGCTAAAATGGTCTAAATGGAAAATGATTATATTTTATGTAACTTGATTCAATAAATGCTCTAATAAATAACGAATTTTTGATTTTACATAAAGCTTCTGCTGTGAAAATCACGTTTAACAAAATGTTCTTGAAACACTAATATTTTATATAAAAAGAATTAATTTCCAATCAACTAAATCAATCACTTAAACTGACTGATTTATGAAAATTTGAATATCACTATTCAATAAAAAAAGAAGGATAATTTTAGATTTTCCATCGATCGTTTTAAAGAAAATACGCCAATCAGCGCGCAGGTTTCTCAAGATTATTTGGTCTAAGATTATGAAAATGTTGAGTTTTTCTAAATTTTTAACATTCAGAACTTCATAAATAAGTCTTAGTTGATCGTGGAAAATAGAAACATTTCTTCATTTATTTAAAATTTGGTGTGTCCAGAATATTTCTCAGAATATGTTACCTTACTGCATGAAATTTAGACTTCATAATTTTTGGAATATATTTATAGCCCGGAACAAAATATTATTATTGATTTCATTTCAATCCTTTTGAAAGCAACACTAAAAACTGAATTTTATGCTGAATCTGAGAAATTTTTGTTGAATTATTCTTTGAGATATTACATAAATTATGAAAAATATTTTGTAGTTCACATAAGACTTAAATACCGAGCGATTCTGTTTGCAATACTCATATTCAATAATAATAATAATAAATAACAATAAAGATGATAAATAAAATAAAATGCTTGGTTTTATTAAAACATATCTTTATATTAATTGCAATTTCATCATTTCTTCTTTAAATTAAAGTTGAAATGACAACAAATTAGCAAAATATATATAGTAAATTGAACGAAACGATCTAAACAACAGTATAAGTTTGGTATGAGTATCAAAATTGGAAGATTAAAAATGTTTTGTTTGAGAATCTATTAAGAGACCAGTTACTTAAAATATTTAATTGAAAATTGTAGCGAGCGGTAATACTGGCAAACCGGCTGGTCGCCAAAGGCGGCTAGTATTTCATAAAAATAATGGTTAGCAAATATAAAGTATTCCCAGAATTCCATGGAGAAGAATAGATTTTATTTCAAAATAATTTTTTATATAGAATTTTATGAATATATAAGACTATCAATAAAATACATCTACTTAAATGAAATTGCATTTTTCTTTAAATGTATACCAAATATATGAACAAAAATAATTTTCAAATGCTTACTATATTTTTAGATGGAGAGAGACAGTTTTAAAGGTGAATTTTTTTCTTTCTAATTTTAAATATTTTGTAATTGTAAATAATTTCGAACATTCATAGAGAGATAGTAGGAAGAAAAAACAAACTGGTCTTCCTTTAAAAATATGTTGATTTTTCTGAAAGAGTTCACTACCCTTAAAATATCTTATGAGTTTCTATAAAGCTTAATTTTTAAGTTTCTTAACAAGTTGTGCAAATTACTAAATGCTAAGCGTTTTGCTTTATAACTATAAGAATAAATTCCATTTGGGATGATCCTTAAATAACAAAATATGTATAAAATATATTTGATACAAACAGCTTTTGAAAACATTTTTTTTTAAATAAGTGTGCTAGAAGATATTTTTAAAACTTGATTTAAATTAGAGATTTGATTTAAAAACTCCACCTTTACAAACATGAATGAGCCAGATTAAATGAAATTGTATAATGTTAATACATATATATTTTAATGAAAATATTTCTAAATAAAAGCAAAATAGTGAGATAAAAGAGAAAGAATATTTACATAGACATGGGAGACATCTGGGGTCCAGATGGTCCCATGGCTCCACTTGGAGGCCTCATTCCACCATAATTCTAAAACAAAAACATATAGTCATATTAATATAAAACTGGAAATTTTCTGATAAATTTTTTTTATTTTATGGGTTTTTCAATGGATTTTTTTATAGTTAATGCTATATGAACAATTGAGAATATTTATTAAAGAATTCAATTACTGAAAAAATATTTTAAAAATTACACAGATTTCAGAAATATATTAAGTTCTTCAAAGTGATATTAATGTTAATATGTATGTATTAATTGAAAAAAAAAATACAAAATATTTTTTGAAAGAAAATCAATGTATTTAATATTTGCAATTAAGAGGATAACGTAATTGCAGTTGAAACTGTAACTTGAAAGTGGTGATGCAAGTTATACAACTGCAAATTATATGAATAAAATAAAATCTTTACAGCAGCAGCAGCAGCAGTACCTTTAAAAAGTTATTAATCTAGACAATGTAAGGTCAGAAGTTCAAATTTTCAATGGAAGTTCACATGAAGGTAAAAGTGAAAAAAAGAAAGATGAGAGATAACAATTTTCCATGCACTGAAAACAAAATTTACACTCAACAAAATTTGCACTTGGCTAATAAATATAAATATATAGCTTGAATCAGTGAAATTTTATGTTTCTGGGTTCTGGCTAATAAATTTAATGCCACATTCAACAGAAAGATATATTCATGCATTCGGTATAAGATTTCACTATGCACACTAAAATACATTTTTTTAATTTTTTAATTCACAAATAGTTCATGGAAATTTCTTAAAATATGAGTCCATTTGGGGAATAATCACATTTTTAAATGCTTGATAATATTTCTTCATGCTTAAACAATTATTTTTATGCTTTTTAAAAGATAAATCAAATTTCTGATTATGTGAGTTAATTGATGGAACATCTCAATTTTTTAACATTGTAAGAAAGATTAAAGAAACTTACGCCTGGATTCATGGGTCCCATAGGCTGCCCCCTCGGAGGGTTCATGCGCGGGTTCATTGGACTCATTCCTGATGGACCTATGCAAAGAATACATTTTTACATTAGAAGACATAAAAAATTATGTTTAAAATTATAACAAAATTTTACAATATGCAAATATAATTTACATATATCTAATAAAAAAAGTTCCTGAGCCAGGTAAAATAATGTCAATATTATTGAAACTGGAAATGGAAAATGTAGTTAAGAGCTGAATTCCACATTTTAAAAGTCTGCCACCTTTTTGATGCATAAATATGCAGGGTGAAATATTTTTTGAATGACAATTTTTAATTACCACTGATGAAGCCATGTAGCACAGTGGAACTAGTTGAGTTCCTTCTAATAACAAAAAATTTCAATGAATTATTATTTTTTATGCCTTTATATTATATTATCTCTTTACTAATAAAAATAAAACAATTTTGTTCAATTTAAAAAGACATAAAATTTTTGTAGAACATGAGACTTTTCATTTTCTAAAATTCCGTACCTCAAATGACTAAGAGTATTTTAGAAATTTACAGCATTATGCAAATTGAAAGCCTAGGTATTTATTACATCTTGAAACAAAGGGGAAAAATCATTTTCCATTTCCAGTATTCAATTAAAGCAGAAGAAAAATAACTCTACCAAATAAAGACTCCTACAAGGAATTTTTCATTTATTTGGAGAAAATAATAATTTTTTTTTTTTGCACAGCCTTCAATTATATTGATATTTCAGTATTCTAATGATTGTATGATTGATTTAGACATATGCTTTTAGTAAATAGCATCAATACCATGCAATTAAGAATGAGATTTTAAACCATATAATCATTAGCACAATTAAAATTAGTTATATTGAATTGCTTTATAAAATTAATTTGTTATTCTAAGTTCAAATAAAAAGTAATCACTTCAAAAAAATATTAAAAGGACGAATTTTGTATAGAAGTTTTAAAAAAAAGGGACATAATCTTGAATTTTACTATTAATTGAATTTCTTATTAAATATGTTTGGTTAAAATATAAGAAATAGATTTGTAATTTTTTATTGGATAGAGGAGGTTATCAATCCGAAGGAATTAAAACATGCATTATTATATGTGAAAGTGTTTCATAGATGTATAATTTGATGGAAGAGATGAGAAAATCTCAAAATGATGATGGTTATGATCTGATTGTTAGCAAAGGAGGAACAAAATTCCATAAATAATGATTGGTCAGCAAAAAATTCCTAAGGAAACATTTCCTTTTTTCCATTAATGCATAATTACTAGATGCAAAAAGCATAACGATTAAGTCAGTCCGAATGTATAACACGAGTCTTACTAAATAAACTATCTTTTTTCAACTAAAAATTTGAAATTTTACTGTTTCGTAGCATATAATTTATGAAACTGTCCTTCGAAGTTATAAAAGCTTTTCTTTATTGTTATAAACTTCTTCCATAAAAACCATTTCTCAAAAAAGAGGCTAATAAAATTAAGGCCATGTTTTATAACATCGCCAGCTTCGAATTCGTCAGATCCAGCATCGATTTTCAAGATATAAAATTCAAGAAACGTCAACAGGGGAAGTGAGAAAGAGAGAATAGAAAAAGGGGGAATGGATAGGCGTGACGCACTCGTACCATCCGGTTCCAAAAAGCAAATTTAACGACTGTTTCGCGCCAACCGATTTCAACAACTTTCTCGCAACAAGAGCCGCGTCGTCCCAAGCAGAATCCATCATTTCGAAACACCTTTTCCAGTGGAAGAGAAGCAGCAACGAGCAATTAAAATCTCTGGGGACCCATCGAGCAAGCATCCCTTTCCCCATCCCCACGGAGTCCACAGTTTTCTTTTCAAGCACACGACGGGGACTCGTTGCCGATAATTCGCGCACTTTCAGAGAACGTGGGGTCGTTCGTTTGCCTTACACACTCTCGCACCAAATATCGGATGATAAGGCCAGAGAATAAAGAAGGTTACTTACGTGACTACGGTCTCGGAAGGTTGGAAATAAGGAGGAAAAGTGTGTAAAAGAATAAAGAAAAATTACAGCTGCTGGCGTGGGTTGAAAACGAATTGAATCTAAAAGAAAAGCTTCGGCAGTAGTAGGAAGAATTTTTACAGGACATCCGCAATCTGTAACAGACCAGTCATACTGTGAAGGATTAAGGGTTATATGAATCGATGTGTCTTTGAGCTCTTCTCAAGTAATGGGACCAATGAATGCCTACTAAATCCATTATTTTTAATGCGAAAAACGGATTCGAAATAAATAAAAAAACGCACAATTATAAAACAGGCTAGACCAATACAAACTTTCAATCATGTCTACCCCAAATCTGTAAAATATTTTCAAAGCCTTAACTTTTTTGAAGTTCCAAAACGAAAAACTCACATTTTGTTCCGTTTTATAGGTCAATATAGTTCTTTGATAACTTACGCTTATTTATTTATTTATTTGCTTTGAAAATTCAGTTTGGAATTCTTTGTGGAATACATTTTTTTTGTGTGGCTTTCTTTAAATAAAAGCATTTAAGTATTAGTTCTGTGTAACATTTGCTTGATTGGAGTACAAAGTTTGTGTTCGCGAAAGTGCAGAACGCTCGGAGGCTGAATACATGAAAAACAAACAAAACAAAAACCCTTAAAATTTTAAAACTTAGGGTAATCTCATAAAAAGTACACATAGGAGCACATTGAATAGAGAAAGTTATAGACAAAAAAAATAAAATGGGTGTACAAGGGGAGGCAGAATTGAAATTTTGCACAATATTTATAGAATTAGCTCCTCTCCATTTTGTTTAATGCATATGAATATCATGAATGACAAGGTGCAATTTTTTCCTTTTGCGAAAATGATAATAAAATATCACTTTGATCTTACCTTGCCATGAAACGAATTCTCCGCTTTCACCTGGAATTAGAATACGTAAAAACGGAATGTTAGTTTATCAAAGCGAGCATGCACAAGACAAAAGAAAACAGGTTTGTTAATAACAGCATTATCGAAACAAGTCTTGATAGTGTTATAAATTAGTTCAAAGATTTAAGGTAAAGCAAACAAGCTCGCGCGGTCCAAGAAGGGAAAGATGGGTTGTTACTATCAGGATCGAAACTGATAAACAGGAACACACATTAGTACGTTAGCTGTCACGAATTTATTTATTTTGACAGGTGTTATGTTCAATGGAAACTCGATCTTTTAATAAATCGATTTATGTAAATTAAAGGACAAATTTTCTTGAAGAGTTTCTGAATATTACAATCAATATGACATTAGAATGAGAATGTTAAGAACCAAAAATTACTCAAAACAGTTCACAAATTTAAAATAAACAAACGAATTAAAAAATCGATAAGCATAATTAGTCAATGATTTGTATTATTCAATTTACATGTATTTAATTATAGTACATTTGATAAAGAAGGGAAATAACAGATCTGGCATTTGCATTGCTTTAAGAAATGATGAACATTAATACTTTTTCCAATACGCCGATTTACGCTTTTAAAGTAAAGGAGTACTCAAATAATTGAAACGAAGAGATGAAAATGACACTATAATTAGGTAAGAAAGGAAAAATTCAGACGCCTAACTACATTTATTCTTCAAAAGACCTAGGTAATTTTCGAATGACATAATACTCTACTGATACTTTATTGCTTCCATTTTTTTACCCTGCCGTCATGTTTCCTATGCAACCAACATTCTTAATAACAGTTAGCAAGTCTAAAACGTACGTTTAAGTCGTCAGTGGACAGAAATTACAATAGCGTAGCATAGCTGAGTGGCGTCAAGGCTTCGCTGACTCCATTTTCATCAGTGGTTATCAAGTGTAAATGGGGCCTAGAATTTGATATCATTTCTTCTTTTTCTTTGTCATTATGAGCGTGAAAAACTGACACAAGAGCACTCATGTATTGTCTCCTAAAATTGCCACCTTGCCCATCCATACCCCTCACGCCACTGAGAGACTACAGAAATTATCAATGGAGTCAATTCATATAACTTCATAGGTAGACAAAAATAACTGCATATGCTGTGAAGCATCTAAGCACTTTTTGGTAGATATTAAATTAGAATATTAGTATCCTTTTCTTCTTGGCTATGCTCAAATGGATCATAAAATTGGCGTGGCAAACTTGACATCTTCTCCAAGGGAAAGGTGATACTACAATAAGAAACCGCAGGATAAGTAACTTCTTGCTTCTCCTATGTGTGTAAGAGAGAGGGTATGGAATTGGTTTTGGATTCAGTTACCTCCAATCCGATGACAGAACTACCTTTAGCAAGAGCGATTAGAAAGTGGCCGCTAATGGTATTTAGAACTCCACCTTCAACTTCCGGGTTATTATTGCGATAGCTATCATTCAATTAAACTCCGAATGTTTAGGCAGCCCAATAGTAATTCATTTGTTATGAGTGGACATGAATTGACTACACAATCACTATTTTCCTCTTTTATGAATGTTTAACAAATAAAAAAGAGTCAATCCAATAGTTTTTAATATTCTGACGTCATGGCTGCCTTTCAACAACTATTTGGTTATTTTCATTTGATAGAGATTTTTTTCCGTTTCAAGTCAAAAATGAATCATAATGATTATGAATCGAATGTACTTGTGACGGTGTTTAATTTCTGATTTTTTTTCACTTCAATGTATTACATACCTAAAGTATAAAACTATAAAAATTCTATTTAATGAAAGAAATGAAAATATAAAGCATATTTGATAAATTTATAGTGTATTTGTATGATTTACAATACATAAATTCTCTTTTCTGTTTATGAAAAAGAGTTAATCGGTCCATCGAAAATTATCTCAGAAAGGGCACAATTTTGCACTCGGCAACGAAAATTGCTTTACAGATCCAAATAAATTCTTCACAAATTCGTTGAAGACCCAGGCAACATACACCCACGCACACCAGGTTGCATTTTGCAATAAAAACCTTCACAGGACAATAAATAAACCATCCGAAAAGCTGAGGAGGGGGGGAGGGAGGGAATGCTTTCTTTGCAAATGCTAAAAGCAAACAAACGAAAGCACCACTTCAACACACTTAGTTCCGAAAGGACGCGAGCGGGCTGACATTAAAACTGCTGGCGTGGAACGCAGCAAAACAAGGGGCTTCATTCAGGATGGAAATTTAATTAAGCTAAACGACGACCAGACAGTTGCCATGATCAGATAGCGAAAAGCAGCACAACAGGGTAAAATGGCAGCAGCCCCGTAATGTGCGGTGGGATGCCAAAGAGAGACCTCTCACCATCCTGCCTGCCAAAGAAGCGGGGGAAAAAATAGTAAAACCTCTCCTGAAGACATTTGAGATAATGGCTTCATCCGAGTCCAGGGGTAATAACCCGTTACCGGAGGCATTTCGCCATTTGATAGCTTCTGACGCTGGGGGATCTGCCTCTTGCTCAAAAGGAGGCTCTTCTGGTCAATGCGTGGCAATGGATGTCTTTTAAGGGAAGTCCCTGGGCGAGATGGAACGTGCCGCCATGCCCATGGAATACTGCCGACGAGTGAAAATTAAAATGGCCGCCAAATATTCAGGCGCCCGACTACAGCTAATGCCTTTCCTTCTGGACTGATTAGAATACGGAATGGGATGGCTCCAGATAAATCATTCCGAATTCCCTGGAAGATACCGCCATTTGCAGCCAATCTTCGGAAGTAAGATGGCAGAAGATAGAAGGGGGAGAGTGTCTCCCACTGGGTAAATATGCCAGAAACAACGAATAGTATTGGGGTATTTTTGAAATGCGTAATGGGATGCTGTGCAGGTATTACTAAACGATATCAGGTCTCTTTTTTTGAGAAAGGGAAGCCTCAATTTTTGAGAAATGTTATAGGCAGCTGAGCTTTGGGGATAAAAATAATCAAATTTAGAAGGAAATTTGGTTTTGATAATAATTACGTCAAAAGCGGGGAGAACATGTAATAAAATTGATGAGAGAATTTTTGAAAAGAAAAAATATATAAATAAAATGGAATTTTCTGTTATTATGGTAGTTACATTTTTTTTCCGAATATTTAACGAATCTACTATGGACCCATGACAGGAATATTTTTAAGTGACATTCTGAAAATATTTCCTTAAAAAAATGTGGTTCTTATATGTGAAAAGAGGTAGTATTCCTTAAAAGTGTAAAAAAATTAATTAAATTTGTCATGATATTATCGCGGTGCAATGCAAATGTAACGGTTTTTCAAAACTTTATAGAAATACGTTTTCTTCTCAAGGAAAAGTTCTAAATTACAGGCAGGGCATTAGTACGGTAAATTGTCAAAATGCGTAATTCGGCAGAAATTCATTTGCATAATATATGAGTATTAGTATTCATTTTTTTAGATACTTCATATATGAGTCGCTCAGAAGCCAATGCGGTCACGTTTGCTTTATCTTTTTTCGATTTTTGGAAATTTTAATGGGATTAATAATATATATTAGTTATTCATGAATTTGCACGTCTCTTTGTTTTAACCTAAACAAGTAAAGATTAAAAATTATTATATATTCATTATTAATTTTTAATACATTAAAACATTAATTTTCTCATTTTTTTTCAGGACGTAACCGCATTGGCTTCAAAGTAATTCATACTTAGTGAATAAAAATCAGCCAAATCAAGCGCAAGATTAAATAAGATGATCAAAATAAACAACACCTAGGACTATCGCCTTACCTTGCCTGGAGGGATCCATACCACTTGGCATCATTGGCTGTCCTGGAACATTACCAGGTGCCTAAAAAAATGAAAGAATTTTTAACGGATACAAAAACTTTCCTTCAACATTATTATTTCACAATGTTTTTGAAGGTTTATATAATAAATTTAAAAAAATCATAATTATGACACAATAATTCAGAAATAAAGAGAATTAAAAGGATGATTTCAATGAATCTGAAAGATTCCAATCGAGTCTCTCTTAATAACTGATCTGGGTCGAAATAAATGTCTGGTGGTAGGATGGTTATTTATTTACCTATTTGGACGACAAACACTAGAAAATAATGATCTGAGGGTTTTTTTTTCTTCTTTTGGGTTCAGTAAATACGACCCAATGAAACATTTTTGTCACGCATGCGAAAGGTGACGTTTATTAATAGTTGGATGGTCATTGTTCTCGGACATGAAAGACGTTAGCAGGCTGCTGATGGACGCAGGAACTCCGCAAAATGAACAGTAAATGTCGTATAGAATTCATTTTTCTCCCCGTGGCTAATTTATCGGTGAAAGCAAACGGCACAAATGCAGCGAATAAGGAAGTATGAAATGGTGTGCTTTTATGCTTGGGAGGAAGTACGCTCAGATATGAAAACAAATGCCAGCATAAAAATAGTACATTAAAGGTATCTTTTAGTAAGTAATAAATAAGCATCTTTACATTTTGATATTCATGGGTTTTTTTCTGGAGAAAGCCGATAAATAATCTGGAAAATGTTCTGTTATATAAATGATACTACCACTGTTTTCTATGCATAAACTGTGGGAAAGTATTTTCTCATGGAAATATTTTCAGAAATAACAAGTACTGTAATACATTTTTTTTTATAGTGAATACGTAACCTAAAATAAAATTTTACTTATTAAAACTTAAGATATTTCATATAGCTACAAGTTATGACTCATCGATTATTATAGTTATAATGATAACTGACAGCATTAATATTTTACAAATAAACAGACAACTGTACGCCAAATAACAACAAATTTATTCAAACTATTCACTAAAACAAGACTATCACATTTTCATTCAGTTTTATTATATTACATTTTTATCTAAGAGTGTATGATCTTTTCAAAACGACTGTAAATTCAAGATAAAATTTCATTGACAGCAAACAAAAATTATAACATGGCAGAATTTTTTTTAAAAAAATCACTTTTCAAATTGACCATTTTAATGTTAGCTGAGTTGATCAATTAAAAAACATCTTGATAAATCTTTGAACATGACTATCATATAAGAAAGATGCTAAATATTTTTAAAAAAAGTAATGCAAATTCGACTTCGAAACATCAGCATGTTAGCATATCATAGACTGACTACTAACCCGCCCAAAGGCACACGTAAAAACTTGAATGACCGGACCGCAGAGACAACAACACTGGCGGGAACTGTGGTTGAGTCCTCAGGGCCATCACTGGCCACGGTACAACCCTTCCCTAAGGAAGTATGTCCTTTCATCGATGTAAGGTAACCACCCCCTCAAGGGTGGCGAGAATCAACCACCATGCTGGAAGCTTCTCCTCTTTAATTACAAGGTGCCATCTCTCCTCCATGTTAGCATATTAGAAACATCTTAGGTTCGGTTCGTCTTAAATTGTAACAGTCTTTGCAATCAGTGCCAAAGATTTTCATACCATGCAATTTACAGTGTTAACCTCATGTTTGGCAATTTAGGGGTGGTACCATGGACATAAAGTTAAGCCTAAATAATTAAAATGAAATTAAATATAATTAATAAAAACGGTGAACCAGTTGGTCACTAAAGACGGTTGTTTCAAACAAAGGCAACACGTTTATTTCAAACTATCGTCCCAGTTCAAGATTTAATTCAGCCAACTTCGTAGAATTTAAAATTAGCAAACGAATAGAAAGAAAAAGAGGAAACTGACAAATGATGAATTTGAGAAAGTGCATAAATGTGAATATAATGAACTAAATTTACGATAGGAACGTGAAGATGATAACCAGTTTTCCGAACCAACGCAGAATTGCAATCATTGAACAAAAATTTTTATTAAGTACTATGGATTCATTTTTATGCCAAAAATATTAGATAGTCGGAAATTTAAAAAAGCGCACAGAACCTAACAAATAGTCACAGAAAAATAAAAACTTCAGCATATCAGTTAAACGTGAAGGGTTAGCAATTCATTAAATAACAGATATATAGAAAAAGAAGTGCAAACAGAATCTAAAAAATGTACGATCATTCAGCACTTAAATAAGCAGATGTCTATTCCAGTAGTTAAAACCAGTTTAAACATGTCGGGGCAATTAAGGTGTAGAGAAATGAGGAAAAATCATTAGATGGATCAGGGTATGATCATTAGATAATGAAAAACGGCAATAGAAAAAAAAAAAAAATTCCATTCCTTCATTTCGAATAGATCATTTAGAAAACATTCCACGATACAATTTACTGTCAGCAGAAATTCATTTGACTGCAGGACACCTTTAAAGTTGCCGACTATAAGTAGAAAATCCGAGACTGTTAGATTCTCACTTCCTACGCGTCATAGCAGGCGTTCATTTAAATAAAATGCAACATATTCCTTGGATAATCCACATAATTCAAAATTAACAAAACTTTCAAAGAATTAGGAAATAACACAATGGATATTTACAGCAAGGCGACAATGTTAGCAGAGAAACAAGTTTTACAGTTTGGATGCGGGAGACTGAACATAGTGTCGCACATCTAAAATTGAATCCAGCACAATTGAATAAACAGTGGCTTATGAAAGTGAATACACTACCAGACTATCATAATAATCGAATCAAGAAAATGCTGGATTATATCATTTTTTCGACTTAGAATTTAAAAATCCCGTATTTATACATAAGAATATAAATATATCAAGTATCTTTAAACCATTTAATACTAAGTACGACAGTTTTTTTAATCATAAATTAAATAGTCCCAATCGTTTCAATTTATTCCCATTTACTTTTCATTATAATTTAAAAATACATTTCAAACAAAAGCCGGTTATTGCTTGTAGTTTATTTGAAATTTACCGAAATGTTTTTAAATATACGAGGTTTTCTAAATTAAAGCTGATTTAGAGTTATCTAAAGGTTGTCAAAACCTAATATGGATATATAGATTTATTTTAAGATTTACAGGATCTTTATTGTAAATCTTATAATAAAGATACTGTTAATTAAATTAAATCCTCATAAATTAAGACGCATGGAATATTTCAAAGATGTTGAAATCAAAAAGAATAAAAAATTTGTTATGAGAAAAGGGCATTAAAAATATTCCTACACCGTTGGACTTATAAACTATTCTTTTTATTTAAGAATATATATTTTAATCATATTTTTATACGAATGCAACTAAAAATATCTAACCATTAACTGAACGGTTAAAATTAATTAACATGCAGATTATAAAATGCAACAGACCGGTTTCTATAAATACTTAAAAATTCTGAATCTGCTATAAACAGACAACGATAAAAACTATTTAATTGGTTCGCATTATTTCTTTAAGCTGTAAGTTATTAGCCATTAATTAGTTAGCAATAAGAACATTACGACCATCTAATCAAATACGATGTATTTTTTAATAAAAAATATTAGATTTTATTTTCAAGCACAGTTAACGACAGATATTTTCAAACAATATGCAGATATTTATTTGTTTTTATTACCATTAACGACTTTTTTATAATAAAAATATGAAGTATTTAATTGCAAAAAAGGAAATAAATTTTAAACAAGGAGAATGATAATTTCAACAAACAGACGATAATTCTTCCAAAGCCAAAATAATTTTATAATATTAAAATACTCGGCAATTAAATTATTTTTCTTTTTATTAATTTATTATTTCGTTTGATGGTAGTCACAATTATTAATAATGTATAATGGATTTTTAAGATCTTATATTGACAATATTGTTAAGCTGATAGTTCGCAAGCAGTTTAGGCCAGTCAAAAGAAAATTATTCAATAAAATTGTTCCATCAATCCATCAAAATACAAAGCCCTTTTAAAATACTACTTAATCTTCCCATCTTTGATGTGACTTTCTACATTTATATCAACTAATGGAGAAAACAATAATAATAATAATAAAAAAAAGTGGCAATGTAAAAAAAAAAAAAAAACGGAATAAGCGATGCTATTTTCGACAACACTCAGCTTCTACGTATAGATTTAATCGTATTAATTTTGAATGGAAAAAAAATAGCATGTTAATTAGTTGGTACATCGAACATTTCACTCTAAGCACCCACTTACCCTATTTGTGCATTTCTTATCGATTACCGATATTTAAAAAAAAATGTTTTATATGAATTTGCAAACGCATAAAAAAACTTACATAATAATTTCTACAAATGCTCGTTCTTCAAGTGCAGTAATTGTTTCTAGATCACGCGATGGGAAATTACAGACAGTTTTTATATGTTTTTTTCTCTCTTCCAGATTATCAACACTCACACATTTATTGAACTGCAATACGCATTATTTTAGTTGAAGCGAAATGACGTTGTGGGATTGATTCACTTAAATTAGCAGCATACGTAGCTTTTCAAGAGTTTTTATGAGATATTTTTTAATTCTCATTAATCAATAATAGTAAATCAAATTCATTATTTTAAATTCTTTATTATTCAACTAGAAGTTGTGCCTGTCTAATCTAGATGGCTAATAATATCTCAGATCTAATTATCACAAATTTATCAATTAAAGAAAGGTGCAGTAGATAATTTCATGCACATTAGTAGAGAGTTTGAGAATTAAAAAAAAATCGAAATTTGCAACACACTTTAGATATAAATATATAGTAAATAAACAATAATGGCCCCGAATTTAATGGACTAAAAATTTTAAGAACATAAAAATCAAAAGTAATCACTAAAATAGGAACGAAACAAATATATACTGCACTAATAAAAAACGGCAATGGCAAACATAAAATAAAAAAAAACGCTAAAAATATTAGCAACAAATATAGAATATACTGAACCAGCATAAATAATAAAAGTTGTAAACCTCAGCTCATTGATCTTTGCTACAATCCAGCATAAAATACAAAAACGTGAAGTTTAAGTTCTCATAATATGCTTTTATTCATGCTTAGCTTTATTAATAAAATGATAAATCAGTCACTTTATCAGTTAGCATAAAAAAAGAAACCTTTCTTAGTTGCTTGACGTCAAAACAGAAGATGGGATTTGCGCATCTTATAATGTTGCAGATCAAATGGCATAGATATTTTTAATACCACCCAATGTTACAGATGACGGTCGACGATTATATTTCCTGATTCATTTATTAGTAAACAACAACAATAAAAAAAATAAACGATAATGTTTTCCTCGCGAATCATTGGTATGTTTACACATAAGACTGTCACTTATACCTTACAATTTGTGAGAGAATTCTTTCCTCAAGTTTCTCATATATTTACAAAATGCGGTACATTCTGTAAGAAGCTATGATATAATATGATAATACCAGCATATAAATATAATGGAAATAGTAGGGTAACAGTAGTTGTGGTATAGAAATAGCAGACAATAGTCGCCGTAGTAAAGTAACGAGAATCGAATAGGAATTTTACAGCAAGTAGATGTGACAGGATCCAATTATGCTTTCTAGGAGCCCTTAGGCAATGCAAATCTCGGAGCCTCTTTTCCTTTTCAAACTTTCAAAAACAAATACATAAAGATTAAATTAAAATTTATACAAAAATAAGTAGATTTTAAACAACACATTTTGGCAAACTGAAATATCAGTACGTTTAATTTTCCAAAATTTGATTTTCAGTAAATCACATTTAAAAAAATGTACCACTGAAATTAAAAAAAAAAAATTTTTTTTAAATAACGATAAAATACAAAATAGTAAATAAACAAACACCAAAACTTTTCCTAAAGGAATTTTAATAATATTTAATAAAAGAATCGGACACTTTTTTAAAATTATAAAACATCACATTTTGAACCATCATGTTCACATACAGACATAATTCCAAAAACGTACTTGGGTTCAAACAGGTGTGTGTGAAATGTGGAGATTCGTTAAAATTTCCGAGTTCGAATTTTTGACGATTACAATACTTTATAATACGGTACAAGTGGAAAAAAAATGCATATCTGAATCTTAAAAATAATTTTAGGTAAAATAGTAAAAAAAGAACATTTTTTTTTACCACAATCTAAATATTATTTAATAATAGGATCGGATATTTTTTTTAAAAATTATAAAGTACTGCATTTTTTTAAATTATAAAATAACATAAAATTTGCAAATAGTAATTAATTACGAATATAACGTTCCAAAATTAATTCAAAAGATACCCTCTTTGCTCGGTCTTTATAATTAAATGAAAGCACAAAACTAAATAACTTTCTCAAAATATTGCAAAAAAATAAATAATAAAAAAAAATCGAGAATTTGGGGTTCTCTATAAGGTTGTGGAGCCTTTAGACAATTGATTACTCTGCCTATTTAATAATCTGGCAATTTGGTGAATCATCCTACATAATTTTACAATTTTGGTGAAATCATTACATAAAATATTCATTTATTTGAGTAATGTGGATTTGTTTTTCACACTTAACGCAATTCACATCGACAAATAGACAACAAGGCGACAGATTGTATCTAAATCTTGATGCACATTTATATTACTGATGATAAACTACCATAAACCAAATTTCATCCACGTATTCATTCCTTTTTTTAATTATTTTATTCACATGAACACACTAAAACGTTAAATACATCGCTAAAACGTTGAAACCCATCTGAATTTCGAGGACACATTTTCTGACGACTGCAATAGTTTCTCTCAAATATATAATGGAAAAAAAAAAAAAAAAAAGAACTCATCCTATTGCGAATTTTTTTTTTAACTAAATAAAAACATTAATGACTTCATTTATTTTTAGCTAATATTTAAAAAGATACTGACGAAGGAAATTGAATAACAAAGCTTAAATCGTAGGACTGGGACGCATTAACTGCCATTAATTATTTCGAAAGGCAGTAAAAAACATTATGTTCAAAATCCCAAATGATCTTGGCAAAGTCGTGTAATTGGAAGGCAATGTGTCGCTGTCTCAAATAATCGACAAATATTTTTTAAACCTTTTTTCATAATAATCTATTTTTTTAAAATTAATTTTTAACTTTTTTTTGTTGAAATAATTCATGGCAACGGTGGTAGATTAAAACGGAAAAATTAAATAGTGTTTAACTCAAGTGGAATCTCCGCCATTACTTCTAAACTTCTTTCGTATCAAACAGTTCGCTAAAATACCTCGAAAAGACACAGGAAGAGCATTAAGGATTTCTTATGTAGAATGTATTGAGATAGTTACAATATATCTAATAATTAATAACAATGCAATTAATATTACTACTGTTTAATATTCTGTTTTCCACAATCTTGGTTTAAATTATCTTTATTCGCCAAGAGAGTTCTCCAAATTGGAATCTATTTGTGCCCCTTCTCAGTTGCATGATGCATGTCGCCAATTTTGATTAAACGTATCTTATCCAAACAAAGGAAATTGCCATCTTAAAATTAGATTGCATAATGTTGATAGAGCATTCTAATTTGTTAGTTATGCTTGCCAAATGGTGAAAATAATTGGCGCAATCGGACTAATTGTTGAAGTCGGAGATATTAAGCTTTATTTTGTAATATTTGTAGAAAATTGAGATGACATAATGAAGTGCCATTAACTTTCATATAAGTTAATAATAATTAAAAAAATAAATGGCGAAATCTATACAGAGTCCGTGATGGGGTTCCTTTTCGGCTCTACCAGTTATTTTAGGCATATAGATGGTGGACGAATAGTTGGTCGCCAAAGACGACCAATAATAGTTGCAATTTCCATCATGCTTTGCGTGCAAATATCTCACCAGTTAATTGAACATAAAATCAAATGCGTAGATAAATTAGGAATATCAATTCAAACAAGCATATTCAGTTTGCTTATTCATCATAAACCACATATGCCGAGATGCAGCTGAAGGCTCCCTATCGGGGATTATAGTAACCACCTATCACTCTGTTACAAATTAAATAAATTAAGTTTACCGGATTAATTTAACAGGATAAACGTTCCGTTATAAAGTAACAAGAAACTATATCGGAGTGGATCTTGTAATTTTGAGTTTGAGGTCAGGTGATGACCATAACATCGATAATCATCCGACCTTTAATTTATTATCTAACGTGATAGTGTTTAAAAGTAAGATAGTTAAATTGCGACATGTACAAAATAAAAGTCATTAAAAACGTTTTACAAGGAAGACATAGATAAAGAACTACAAATTCTGACAGAAAGATACTTTTTGGTAATCGATGCTCACCAAGAAAAAATTATTCAATTAAACAAGCAACATTTTAAAGGCACTTCGTCAATAACTTGGAAGCATATTATCGTACAAAAGCCCTTTTTACACCATTTTAAAGCCGGCGTCCTGGCATAGGGGTAGCGCGTCTTCCCCGTGATCTGGGCGTCCCGGGTTCGAGTCCCGGTTCGGGCATGGTTGTCCTTCATTTGTTCTATCTGTGAGATGTGTGAATGTGCCCCCCTTTAAAAAGGGGCTGTGCAAGCGAATGTGATGCGTGAGTGGCAAAATCGTACTCTTGGCCCTAGTTGGCGCTACTAAAATAAGAGACGTTCCCTTTCGGCTTAAAATCGTTGATTTCAAATCAGCGGGCTTGCCAATGGCAAGTGCCATCGGAAACAACAACATTTTAAAAATAAAAATAAAATCTAGTTTTATGCTATATCAATTTTATCTTCGTACAACTTTTACTTATTTTATTACATTAAAAAAATATTTTTGAATATGTTACACATTTTAGTCACTATATTTTAATCACTATCAAATAATTTTAGTCACTATATCACTACTGTGCATCTTACCACGCATAAGATTTTTTTTTTTTTTTTTTTTTTGCGTACATTATTGTAGTTATTATTAACAGTAAATTATTAAAAATATTATAAAGGTCTAATCAAATCAAACCTAAAATATTATCATGCTACTTCGTTTCGAACTAAGAAGTCGAATCTTTTCTACCTTTGCTTTCCAAGCTTGTTTGGCATTTTTAAAAAACCATTACGGAAATGAAGCAACTTTTGGAAATCGGTTTAAGCGAGTTGTTTCATTCCTTCGATATATCTATAAAACATATTCCGTGCCAACATTATCAAATTGCAAAAGCTGATTTGTATCGCATTTTCCACTAAATAATCAGCCGCATTTTTCAGTTTGAAGCGAGGCTGGACCCCACTAATAGAAATCCGAAGTCATTACCTTAAGGCCATCATAGCAATATCAGTTTATCGCCATAATCTAATATACATCAAATACTCTCCCTCACCGCATGGGATAGACGAAATGCAATCTATTGTTTCATATCTACGACACCGGCCACAATGTACCGGTGATGAATCGTTTTATTTCCGGAAGAATGATTACCAAGTACACTTTGGGCCACATCGAAATAGCTGCAGTATCGGCACATTGATCCCTGAAGGGTAATTACAACATTACGTTCCGATCGCTCCTAACAGGTTTTCCTAATGAATTAAAGACAGGAAGTGGAGGATGGACGAAGAGCGGTGTTTCTCGTCGCCCCAAGGCTGTTCACCTCCTTCGACATGATGTAAAGTTCCGAAGTAAGGCTTGGAGAACACACCAAGGGATTCAATAAGGTTAAAACAAATAATTAATACATCCATGCGTAGCGGTCACAGACAACCCGCAGAAATGAAGTGCGGACAACTAAGTTGCCAGTTGGGTTCCTCAGAAATACACCTGCGAAAGAGGAATGTCCTGGTTTGATCGACCTGGTTGGTGAATAGGCTTAGCTGATGGCGATATTTCGAGATCATTCTTAAATGGAAAGTGTTCCATCCTATGAACTTTTCATTTAGAATTGTTCCATAACAGCAGGATCATATTCTCCTGGCAGTTGATGTTCAAGAATAATGTCTCAGCAATATTAAAGCAATATAGAGTGGATTTTATAACTTGGGAATGGAACTTGTTTCAATTAACTATAGAGATTAGTACTTCAATCCTGGAATTCTTTTCACAAACAAATCTAAGTGTTCTGCCAAACAAACGAAACAGGAAAAACTCTGAATATAAGACACGTGCATCACTTCTAAGCATTTAATTACATGAAAACGCCTGTTGTTCTTTTTTATTTTACATTCAGAAATTTCTGCATCAATTAATTTGTATTTATTTCGATATATTTTAAACTTATTTGTATTTCTATTGATCTATATAAATAAAGCACTAACATGCGTGGCACGGAAATCGTCAGTTAAGTGTGAACAAATAAGATTTTACAAGTGCATTTATTCAACACTTCCTTAATTAATGGAATTATAAAATATCTTAATAGAATTGCAAAGTTTATATACATATAAAAAAAAACGCTAGCGAACCTGGTACAGAAATTGCTTTTATTATTTAATGTCGAATGACAACAATCAAACGTAAATAAATACATTTGTACACGTACATTTATTTAAGGCCTCACTTATTAATGGAGCTTCAAATTATTATTAGAAATATCCTGGAGAAAGATCGCCATGTCATTGAAAACTTCATTGGGTCAAAAGTAAAAAGATATAAAAGAAATCGAGAAACATGCATCAAACATAAAGTTTAATCCGGCATGAAAATAGGTTTAACTATCGCCAAATGGGTAATTGACACGACTTATTTATGGGAATTGATGATCATACAGCCCAAAACTATTAGTTCATGAAAATGGCTTTTACGTTATCTTCAAATTCCAAAAATTACATTTTCAATGACATTTATTTCATCTCTGTAAGAATTTTTGATCAGTTTCAAATGTGATACACAATCAGCAACTATGATAAGTTGAAGTGAAATTTTATTGACTTAAGCTGTTTGCAAAACAAGGCGTTGCTAAGAATCTTTTAAACAAATTGAGAAATCCACAATTTGCGCTCCTACGCCCATAATTACGCTATTAAAACAAAACACAAAACATGGCCGTCAAGAGTATCTGCAACTATGTTTGAAATTCAAATTCATCAATCACAACTTTCATTCGTGTGCTATAGCCAGAGCTAAAATTAAGATTTAGAAAATTGTTTTCTTTTGGGCATTAACTCCGAAACAGGATTTTCACTTCCACTTTCATTTCGTAGCATAAAACTTTTTTTTATTATTTCATACATACCCACAATTATTAGTAGCGTATTAATGCAATTTAATTTATATTTTTAGAGCGCATGATATAGTAAGATGATTTTTTTTTAATGGAATTATATATTCATAGTGTAACAGCTTAAAAGTCAGCAGGTACTCTGAGCGAACAAGCTGACCGTCAAAGTCGAGTGATTATATTTAATTTTAGAATTAAATTGAGTACTCATAAATTTCAAATATTTTCAAACTGCAAATACATTTTCAAATAAAAATAATAAAGGAAAAAATAGATTGTTTCTGATTTAATATTTACAATTGTTCTTTGGGGCTCTTTTTTTTTTTAGAATCCTACCCTCAAGAAAATAGCCAAATTTTTTTGGTCTATAACAGAAATTGAATGAATTATTTCAAGCAGCTTTTCATTCATCTATTTCGTACAGATAAGATAAAACGCATTTCAACGGGATTTTTTCAAAATTTACATGCATATGTGTTAGATATCTTTTTCACAAGTTATCTTTCAAACAAAATATCCTAGGAATTAGATTTTTAAAGCATAATAAAATTATCCTCCCAGTTACTTAATATGCATAAAAATAAAATCCTTAAGGGGAACAAATAAATAATAAAAAGGATTTAAAAACCAATATTTACTTATAATAAAGAATAAAAAATTAAGTAGTCAGTTGTCAGTTTGATTCATCTAAGGTTTAATTCTCCTATTGTCGACACAGCCAAAAGAATAACCGAAATATAAATAATAAATAATCTTAGATTCTCACCTAGTTGCCAACTTTTGATTAAACAACGTATTTATTTAGTAAAAGTCGTAAAAATAAGTAACATTATGCCGAAGATTTTTAAACAGAAATGCTAGATTATAATTTGCTTAATGCAAGGCTATCAACTCTACTTCAGATAAAATTAAATAATAATGTGTTCTCTAGAGATTCTCAGTCTAACGCAATTTGCCGCCATTTAATTAATGAAAGTAGGCACAGAACATTCCACACAGAATAAATTTAATCAATTTTGCATTGCACATTAAATAATTCTAATTCTCTACATCATTTTGTTTTTAATCTGCATAAGTGTACGAGCTCATATAAAACGAAATAAAAATTCTAAGACTAAAAGCAATTGAATAAATGTATAAAATTAGATTATGTTTTGATGATAAATCATAAATTAAAAGCTTTGATCGAAAATTTAATAATTTTCACCCTTCCATTAAAATATCACAATCCAGAGCCTTAAGATCAGTATCATTTTATTGATATATATTTAGTGATAAATAAAAGTAATAAGTAAAAAAAATTAAAAATTACATTTTAAATTTTTATCACAATTTTATAATTTTTTTTAGATGCAAAGGTAAATTAATGGAAATGCAATGAATTCGCATTCACATGAACTCATTCCGGCAATTTAAATTTGGAATCCAAACAGCAACTCCAACGAGAGAAAAGGATGTGAAATCACAACGACACGACATGCTCAGTTATGTTTGTCATATGACCGCTGTGAACCGACTTCAAAGACCATTATATTTCATTGTTTATACTTGAACATTGAGAACAATTATAGATTAAAGGAATAAAAAAAGCAGTTCTGTAAATATACCAGTGTACGTTGTATATACACCACAGAGGGTTAAATAAATAAATAACACAGCTTCTCTTTTAGTGACGCCTTCTCCTAACCCGATGTTTAGTTTTCAGTCCGGGCTTGCACTGTCTAACGTAAGATATATTCACAGTAGTATTTCTTACAAAACAAGAAAATCCAATTAAGTTTATTTAATATTGCAATCAGAATTCAACAACCACTGCAAAACCACTTAATAATGCCGTAAATCGGCAGAAAAGCAATAACTACTGTTAACGCAATAATTTAGTTCCCTCGGAATGCTGTTGTACATTACCGTGGAGAGAATATATGCATACACTGGCCTCGGTATTAGAACAGTGCTAGGTGGTCGGCCATAAACACGCGATGTCTATTTCCTGAACCCACCTTATAATTACGATCATTATCGGTTGTTCCGGGCAAATAATAGAATAGGGATGCGTCGTTAACAGAGAACGATAGATTCGAACTCATAAAACACATCTCGTATCCATAAATCCACCTATAACCGTAACTGGGTAGGGAAATAAAACTGCGAGCGCCTAATACTACTACAAAAGGACAAAAACGGTTCGATATTTAATTTAGCTAATAAACGCCCCGGATGATATTTCCGGAAAAGATGAGGGGGTAGGGGGTGGATGGCAATGGCAAAGCGGGATGCATTTTACTTTTGAGAAAAGAAAGAAAGAAACGAGGAAAATTTATGAGCGAATTAAAATTAAAGCGAAATATTCGTTCCAATTTCATCGAAGATGAGGAGAGGGTTCTGCAGGAGGATGAGAAAGGGGGTGGGAGGTTCAGTCAAAAATCATAAAGTAAATTACTACAAACAGAAACGTTAAAAGCGTATCGCAAATATAAATGACGGCAATAACTGGTTTTGAAAAGAGAAAATTGGGCGGTATCGTTTCTATCAGGAGACGTCCATAACGAGCCCGTTCAGTAATTTAACTTTTACACACATAGAAAGAGATGAAAAATGGGGCCCTAAAATGGTGAGGGGTGGTGGAACGAGGAGCGTTAAAGAATGGATGGATTTTTGACTGATGAAAAAGATTATTATGAGTCGAACGGTACGGAGGCGGGAAGCAGGGGATAGGACAAGAAAAGTCGCGTGTATTCCACGGAAGCATGTGTGATCGATTTTACGATGAAGGGACCATGGTATTTTATTCAATAAACAGGTGCGTATGTGTGTATTTTTTAAAAAGCAATGCAACATTGTGGTTGACAGATTGAAGTGTCAGTTGTGAGCCGCAAGATGGATGGCCTATTCGGCCGAAGAAAATAATTTTGTTACATTTGCAAACAGATTTATGAATTATTTATTGCATTCTGATCAACCCGGAGTAATGATATTTAATATTGAACCATTCCATTATTATCCTCCAAATGGTGTAGAACAATTTAAATCCAAATCTTATTTTACCGTGTTAAAAAAACACGATTGATGGGAAAAAGGAAAGTAGCCAGGGACGTGGTAGAGATTGTGTTTAAGGTAGGTAGCAACATTACAAATTCGGTTTTTCCCCCCCTTCTGGAAATTTGAATTTAAAAAAAATTTAATATTCTTAATGCTTGATCAGTTTTCTTTATAAAAAATATTGAATATTCTTTCTAAGTCCATTTTTTTGGGAAATTAAAATGATTTTTATATTTACATTTATATACATTTTAATCCTATTTTGCATCTTTAAAACTTATTTTCTCAAATTCTTATTTTTGGTAGAATTTTCTTACAAAAAATCTCATAAATTAAAATTTAATGGGCATATTTTTGTTCAAATTTGGTATAGTAATATCTCGGTATCTTCTGCAGTTTCTGAATAACAGAATAAGTAATCGATTCATTTAGAAGTATTCTATAGTTGTTTTGATGCTTCACAATGGAAAAAAAAATGAAAATTTTATATTATTTAAAAGCCAGACCAAATATTTAAAGAATGAATAGGAAATAGAATATAGGAATTAAGTAATATATTTCTTAAGCTGTCTGCAAAATTTTAAGTTAATCATTTGATGAATCACTAAACAAAACTCATTTATACCTTTTTTAGGCCGAAAAAAGAAACTTTTCCCTACATAAAAATTTATTGTCATTTAACTAATATATTTTGGTTTCATATATGTTTCTTAAAAATCTTTTTAATTTAACCATTAAAAAATATAGCCATTTTAAAGAGTTTTTCAAAAAAAATCATCCCGAACGTAATCTCATTAAAAAGTCAGCATTGGGAAGTCGGCTATATTATTGGCAAATATAACCACAACATTCAAAAACATGCATGGCTATACCAAGCCAGATAACGTTTAATCTAATAGCAGATTTTCAAAGATCCATCAACTAATATAGACGTAAAAGTGACTGCATGGAGATTAAAAAAAGAGAGAGAAAAAAAAAAGATGAAATGATGAATTAGCAATGAACGGATAAAACTTATACATACATATATTCTCCTATTAGAAAAGTCAATTTATCCTGTTTCTCCAAATGAACATCGCTTCTACGTATACCTATCGACACTCACAGGGAAAGCCGGCAATTTTAGCAAGGCCGGATTAACAAATAGGCAAACTAGGCCTAACAATTTTAAGGGATCTTGAGCACTCAAGATATTTTTGCAGTATTTTGAGTTATTTAATTATAAAGGTCTTGCAATATAACTTATTCAAATAAAAATCAAGTATTGTTTAAAATAAAAGCAACATTCCTAATTAATTAATATTTTTAAGTTTTTTGTTATGTTATTTCATAACTATTAAAAAATGCAGGGGCTTTATAATTTTTATCTTATTATTAAATATTTTTAAAATTGTATTAAGAAAAATTTTCCTCTCTGTCTCCCTCCCTCTCTCTCTTTATTTTACTATTTTGTTTGAATTTTTTTTTAATATTTCTATTTACAATATACTGACACTAGTTATCCTTTTTTTTTTTTTTTTGGAAAGTGATTTATAATTACGCGCATTTTGCTATCTCAATTTGCCAAAATTTACTTATAAAAATTAAATTAATATAGATAACAAAAATTGGCTTTAAAAACTTCACGAGGAAAAGAGACCTCGAGATTTGCATTTCCCAAACGCCTATAGAATGCTTAAACACGCCCTGAGTTTTAGGCACAGGAGGACTCTGCATTAGTACTCGAATAACCTGCAAGATATCATACAGCAAAAACCTTCCCGAGACTTCGGTCAAACAGAACACGCAACGCTGGCAAACAGAAGACAAGTTTTCATTAATAATAGCGTATTCGGTCAACACCGCAAACGAAACAAGACTCCTCAACGTAATTGCAAAGGGGATATCCAAGCCTAAAAGCGGGGAGGAGTCGCGGGGAGCTCTACCGTCCATTTCGCTTCTCACGTGAGCAGGCAAGAGGATCCGGGCACGCAAAATTTCGCACAAACTGTCACCGTCCTGCCCAATTTATATCGCTCGAAGAGGTTGACGCTGTCAAGTGAGCGTCATTAATAGCTAGCACCAGTGGCAATGACAAGGAAAGGGATAGGGCTCTCTGGCCATCGATATATTATTATGATGGCACCTGGGAAGGGAAGGTTTTTCACTATCGTGATGAAAAATGTCCCGTTTTTCCTGGGTAAAAATTTATCAGATAACGCATTGGATCGTGGCGGGTTATATCGCTGGAGTGTGCAGCAGAGGGGGAAGATAGAGGGAGGGTATAAATTATGACTGTCAAGATATTTGTCCAAACGCAGGAATTGCGCTATCAGAAATGATAAATAAGATTAAATATATTTTGTAGTATCTTTCTGCAAGAGCAAATATAATAGTTGTCAAAAAAGATTTGATTTGGAATTATTATTACTGAGATAACATTGTTCGGCTTTGCTGCTAAAATATTTTAAAGGCAATTAACAAGATTGACTATTCATAAATAAATATTGACACGCATATTACATTATAGCAAATGAGCAGAATCCAGAGCAAAATGTGCGCGTTTTTTTCCCGTCACGTTAAGACTGATTTATTGATTTTCATATTTGTCAGAAATAATAAGTGCAAAAGACAATTTTTCCGTCTAGAAAATGCGGTATATTTTTGACTTAATTTAAAATTGTATAATTTGAGTGAAAAAAAATCATAGAAGTAATTTAGCTTTTAAGTAGTAACTTATCCCTTTAAACCTATTTTTAATAATGACAACAGGATGGGGGGGGATTAAAAAGTTACAAGTATCTCAGCGTACATTTTATTTTCAAAATCCTGTTTCAATATTTTAAATTAAATTCCGATTTTTTAGTTTTTCGATAATTTAAATTACATTCTATAAACTAAACTAATAAATAGAATTCTCGTTTCATTAACTGAACATTCAATGAAACTTTTCCAACTCCAAAAATCAGTTAGTTTCTAAATACTTACTGGATGTTAAAACAGAATTCAATTATTCAATATACTCCTAAAAATAAAACTTCTAATTTTATGTATTAAAATATAAGTAAAAAAAGCCATAGAAATAGTTCACAATACGGTTTCAAAAAGTTATTTCAGTATTCAGTTTCTTGACGACGATTTAATTACAACTCGATGTATTAGATTACAGAATAATATAATTGGATCAGAAAAAAAATATATAAAGGAATATCGAATTTTGGTTTATTTTCTTAATTAAGAGAATTTTTCATTTTTATCTGTGCATCCATAATTCACACAAATACACATTTAAAGCAATACTTTCATTATCATTCTTTCGTTGAAAAGTATAATAATAATAAAATTTAAAACTCTTAAGTCCAATAAAACACAAAAAATTAGACTCACGTTAAATTCCACCTGTTGCGGCATCCGCACACCTGGTCCTCTGGGTCCACCAGGATACCTGGGACCGGGGCCTATGAAGCTCTGAAAAAAAATTAGAATATGTAAATAGGCTTCACACAAATGGATTTTTTACAACTGAATTTGAAAAATGAAATATTTAAATAAATTTCTATAAGAAAGCAGAGTAAGAATAGGATTAGAAGCAATTAAAAAATTTAAATAAAAATTCTCGGCCGGATTATAATAAACATAAACCATACTTATTAAAATATTTGTTATGATTATTAAAAAAAATCAAACTTTAGAATATCATTGCAATGGTTTGTTTAATATATATAATATCTGCTATTTTTAAATCACTAGGAAAATATTTTTAATGCCTGTCGATAAAGGAATTTCAAAACAAAGAATAATAAGTACGTTAATAATGAGCTACAATTCGATCCAAACATGGCAAATAGTAAAAAACAATTAAGAAAATAGAATTAATTGACATCACTGAATATATTTCAACATTTTAAGATTTGCAGTGATGCATTGAGAAATAATATCTTGACTCAACAAATTTCTTTCCGGACTTCAGTGACGAAATCATGAGTGAGAATTACTTGGATCGGCATTTATACCTGCTTAACAACAATGATTAACCAGATTAACAACAATAATTATCTAGATTCACAACAATGAATTAACAGCAAGGATTAACCAGAATAATAACAATGATTAACCAGATTAACAACAATAAATTAACAACATGATTAACCAAATTAACAACAAAGATTACAGATTACAATGCGGTCATAAGTTTTCAGATTGCCGCCATTACTATTCCAAAGCAAAGGGAATTTTAAGGCTATAAACTTTCATGCATCCATTGTTTCCCAACATGTTCGAAATACTTTTGCTGTGTAACTACAATAACTCGCATATGACTCACATTCAGCAATTATAAATAAAAGAGAATGTGTATCAAGTGGCATTCAAAAAGCAAAAACGTTTGATTCAAAGATAGTAAATTTTGCACAAATATACTTTTGAAGATAGGAAATTTTAATTAATTAAAAACTAAATGTGACTTGGGCGCTTTTTCCGTGCATATTATTGCACTAAAATGATTTTTGCATCACTATAAAAACACAATGCGAAAAAAAAAAATTATCGTTTTATTTATATATTAATTCAGTTGTCGTGTATTCCCCTTAATTTTGGCAATTTGTTAAGATTATCTTTCATTGCATTATAATTCAAACCATTTTTATTATATCATCCAATATTTAATGGTACGATTTTCTTCTATTGTTAAACGACAAGAGAGAAAAATCCTGCTTCTAATCTGAGCAGTTTGTGAGGAAAAAGGAAAT
>JAPMOR010053854.1:0-49264 GCA_026543865.1 Argiope aurantia
TTAAATCTTCCAACCGATGGACACTGACATAACCCAGCTGTGCGAAAGTTGGCCATAACAGCACAGATTGCACTGCTAAAGAAAAGTGTGTTTATCGTAAAGAGGAGCATACCTCATTCTTCAGAAAGTTTAGTTTGGAAACAGGTAAAAGAAATTATATCTGCAAAAATAAAAAATAACATTTCCTATACTGAAACCCGAAGGCTTATATAATCAAAACTACCTGAAGCTGGAAATAGTTACGCTTCTGTGGTTAAGAAAGCGATCGTTACAATATCCATTCTGTGGTAATTCCTGGCGTGACCATAATATGTGTAACCCTTTTGCGTATGCGCTGGTGAAATCAGAAAAAAAATCCTATGATCCCACGCAGTAACAGATGTAAGTTTCAGTTTCGGTTTCGGTTTAGTTTGATTAAAGAAGCTTGTAAGAACGGAACCAAAAATGGTTGTATTCTGTATAAAGAATTCGTGCACGTAAAATGAAATATATGTAAATACTTGTAAATAATTATCTGTGCCTGTGTCCTCTTCCAGCAAATAAAAATGCTGATAAAAATGATAATGCTTGGATTAATGATTTCAAGGTTTATGTGATGTAATTAATGTTGGAATACCTCGATTCTTCTGATTTAGAAGTTCCCGGAATGTCAGGTAAGAGTGAATTTTCTCTTACATTTTGATATATTTCAATTTGGGGCTTAGAAATCTCAAAACATTCAATGGAATCTTGCCGTTCTTCCATCAAATACCAGATTAAAATCATTCAGACTCTACAACAGCATCACAGCAGCATTCTTCCACTGCATGTTGTGCGACAATTTCTGTAAATGCTCCCAATTCTGATTTAACTGGTTTTCAATTAGTAAAATAGGAAAAAAAGCTTAAAAAAGACTCTTCTGCGAAAACCAATAATGCCACTAATGCAGAAAAAAAGTTTCGAAGTTTTATGCAGCTTTACTTAGTTTAGTCCTCATTTCAATTCAATAACTTAATATTTAGATATTAAAAACTGCAACAGTAGCTTCTATTAAAACTCCTACTGCAGAATCTATGCCACAATCTACGCCTCCCTCAATTCAGGGAGATAAAACGTTTTAAAGTCTCGAGATTCTGATACAGATTTTGTAGTAAGCTCTTCTACTGCATCAGGTAGAGATATTTTAGAATATAACATGTCAGAGGACCTAGAAGATTCAGCTGAAGTTAATCCTGCGCCTTCAACCAAACCTCAAAAAGAAAAAAGGAAAATACATAATTCCAATGAAATATAAAAACATGTAGCATTTTTGCAACCCTTTTTCTGAACATTGTCTATCTCATTTCTGCTTGCTTTTTCAGCTTTTAACATAAATTGAAAAATTATATGTGGATTTTAGAAATTTCTACATTTATGTCATATTTTAAGCATTTTATTAACAAATTTTATTCCTGCAATATTTTACTTGTTCCTTCCTAGTAAACACGTTCGACATGTTCTATATGTAACATAATACAGCTTCCTTTTAGGATCTTTGGTATGTTTTTATTTTCTGCTAAAATCTATTTTATCATTTTGCGATTTTATTATGAGCAATCAGAAAATGCTTTTAAATTAGCTTTTTATATATATAATACAACAATAAAATACGTTTTAATACCGTGGTCCTGTTAATCCATCATTAAACCTACACAAATAAACAGCCGCCAACAATTTTATGCGGGGAAATTAGTACTTAGAGCATTTTATTAGAGAATATGCTAAATGGTTTTGTGGAGAAAACTTCCATTGGTTTTCATCTCATTCATAATAATTGAATAAAAATCCTGTTATTTTCAAAAATTCAAACATTAATTATTTTCAATATAAGGTAACGTTTTATCGCTTGAATTGTTTTTTTATCAAGATATAAGCTTTTCAGAAAAAATGATATTACATATTGTCACGTAGGTACGTTAGTGTGGAACTCAATGACACACACAAGAAGTAGAGCTAAACCAATTTATTAACTCAACTCTAAACTGAGAACGCAGTGACTGACAGATTTTCTGCTTTTATACTAATAGGGAAAGTTCCAGAATACTTTTCTGGAGACAGAAAGAAAAGTCCAAAACACTTGTCTGGTAAACTAAAAAAATGTCTGGAATCTGCTGGAACATGAAATAAAGGGAAATATAAAATCAAAGAATTAAATATTTACACAAACAGTGAATCTCATTGTCTCTAGCGGGATTCGAACTTACGATCTCGTGATTATGAGACCAGAGCTATGTCCTTTCGGCCATGGCGAGTCACCTGCTTGTTTTCAATGCGGCAATATCACTAACTCAATTAAAATACATTCTCTAAATTCAATTAATTTCTTCTGGAAAAATATGAAAACATTACTCTCTTTTTGTTCATTTAATGGTAGGCTTATCTTGATTCCTGAGGGCAAAATTCTTACAAAGTCACCTAGGAATATTCAACCTATAGAGGTAATGCTATCTTTGAATTCTCTTTGAATATTAGAAACTAAGTGAAATAGTTTTAATAATAGTTGATAGCACTTATAAATCTTCCATTTTTGCATTTTCTTCTCCATGCTCTTATCGTCAAAGCAAATGTAATTATATGCTTTTAGTAATATATGTTGAAATTAGCAGGGCTTTGTGAATCTGCTAATTTTTTCATCGATTGAACTATTTTATGGAGTCAAAAAATATGTTCTATTTATTTCTGTAATCAATTGGCTACATTCGCTGCATTGGAAGTCATAAATAATTACTGTAATAAGCAATTCAACGATATTGTCAGACTTAGAAATTTGTAGTGAATATTTGATGACTTAGAGATAATATGCTGATTCATTTCACTATTTTTGTTTCATATTCTTTGATAATTCAATTAATTTTTTTCCAGAATTAATTCATGTAATTCGATATGAAATTTCAACTTAATTTGAATGTCATTTCTTCAGGCCTTTTATTAATATTCATTTCGTTATTATATTTATTTCGTGTTTTCGTAAATAGCGCAGAGAGTATAAAATTTAAAAATGCTTTTAATTAGAAGTAACAAGTGCATTTGAAACAGATGATTATTTAATGGAATTCATTTTTTCTGAATGTTTTTTGATTCTATTTCTAATATGATTCATATTATTCGTTGCATATTAATTCGTAAATTCCTCTTGCAATGAATATTTGGCGATAACGATTTCATAGAAATTCGAATTAGCCTATTGATAGAACGATTATCAAGTAATTAATTATTTTCTCCATCAACCTTCAGCACTTTATTTATTATTATATTTATTTCTAGACATAATATATAAAATATGAACACGGATTAAAATAGCAATACGTGTATTATTCCTTTGTTTGTGTTTTGCGAAATTCTGGTTATTTAAAATATAAGTATGCGCCAATGGTGACATTTTTTGTGATGAGATATTTATATAAATATCTAGTTCAACAGTTTTCTAGATTTTTGTTCATGCATTTGAGTAATTTAGTAATATTCGATTTTTGAATACTGATTCAATTGTAGCTCGAGAACAAATTTTACTGAAAGTATAATATAAAAATTTAAAGCATAGATTAGAGGAAAATGGATTCTCAACCAGCGTATACCAAAATAAAAGGCCATTCTGATATTAATTTCTCAATGTTTCCAAACTTGTCCAATTTTGAGAATGATCTTAAAACAGAATTTTGACAGACTCAATAAATAGAAAGATTCCACTGAAATCCGCTCTTATCCACTGAAAAACCGACTCTGAAAATACAATTAATCAATCTATTGTTCTAATTTTATTGAGTAAATCAAATTAAAATTACATTTTTTTTTCTTGTGATAAGATCTATTTTATCGAAGTTGCTTTGCAGTACTAAATTAATATTTTTAATATGGTAGGTATATTACCGGTCACTGAAGACAGTAAATTTAGAAATTGTATTTTAATCTCTGTTTTTATATCCTTTAGAAATTTCAAAAAGTTTTAGTAGGAGGTTTAGTGAAGATTTTTACAGTTTAGTGTCGTTATATTTGTTACCGGAAACTTGACGGTAATGTATGTTTTTACTCATAGAATGTTTATACTTGGGAAGCAATAATTACATAGTAGTAGAAATAAATTAATGCTTACTAACCATCACTTGGGTCATAAAGCAAAATGTATCATGTAAGAACTTTAAATAAGATTATCATGAACACAGAAGGAAAGTTATTTAAAAAGAACAAGGCATCTGTATACCTTCTCAATCGGCTTTTATGCTGCTTACTATTTTTCTCGGACTTCCTTGGAAAGAAAAATACATTTCATTTTATAACTAATTGTCTCTGACATCATGAAAAATAAGAAACAAGCACGAATTACAATGACGTCAGATACGGTTAGCCGTTTATCCACATATAATTCTGCAATTTAAAAAATATATTGCCAACAATATTAATGTCCCGTTTTGAAACAACATTAGGGCTATTTTGGGACGGACGTCGTAAATTTGAACCGCGATCAGATGACGAGAACGACACCTGAGCGAGAACCCCACACCAAACAAGTGAGAGGACGTTTGGCCCGGACGGTTTAACGTGCACCAGACCTACTTATATGACAGTGCTTCGGTGGAATCGGGTCACGAACCTGAAAGCCTCCGGTTCCGAAGCCGAGACCTAACCACCATACCACTGCGGCCTCCTGAAGAATCTTACATTTTTATTGTAATTGAGGTATTTTCGGTCGTTTATTAAATGATTAATTTTAACAAAAATTGAATTTTTTTTGAAGTCCCATAAGTACTTCTTTTTTTTAGTCAGACGATGATGCATATACATATTGATACAAATGGGCGCATACTAAATTTTACAAAGAAAAAATCATAATAATGAGAAATTAATAAGATTTCATTTTTATTAGATAATAATTTACATACTGACAGCAACAAAATGAAAATTTCATTTGACATATATAAACGCCAAACATTTAACTGATTAATAGAATTTTCATCTTCGATATGCTAATTTCTGTTTTATTTTGATTAATTAGTGTATTATCGCCTCTATTATATCTTTTATTTACAGTATGCAATAAACAAATATTTTTCGAAGCTTTATTTTGTTTTCATTCCATATAATCATTCAATTTTTATTTCTTATGCATTATTTTCAATTAATCTAATGCATGCATCCCAAAATGTGAGAAATTCCTTTCATATATAGCTCACATGGCTGAAGCGTTGATCAAAGCTTAATGGTTATCTTCTCCGTTGAAACAAAGACTTTTCATTATTCCATTCTCAGAAATAAATTTAAAAAATAAAATCTGAATATAACATGCTTATTAATACTTTATTATGATATATTTATTTAAAAAGGACAATCTAGGATATTTCAAGAATATTTTCCGTGCTTACATTCTTATAAAATAAATTTTATAGTTTATCTACCTAACTAAAATTCAAATCAATACGATGAGATTAAACTCATTATTTTTTTACAATTTTCTCTAAACTATTTTTGTTGTTATTTTTATATGACTGCGAATATTCACCAGTTATATTTAATTCCACCATCTAAATTTAATAGTTAATAATTCAGATGTGTAGATTTATGCAACTAAATACTATCTGCTGCAGAATATTCAAGCCTATAATTATTAGACGCTTGTCAATTAAAATTTCCCATTAAGCGATTACCAAATACTAATTATCTCTTCAAAAATTCTTTATTGGAATAAATAAGCTCACATTTGAACAGAATTATTTATTTTCTTTGCCTTTTCAGAATCACCAAAATGGATATTAACCTTCTTCGTTTCTATAAAACATTAAAGATGCAATATAACGTTACTAGAAATATACAATATATATTTTATTTAAGTTAAAAGCGATGAAATATGGTTTGCTTCATATGAATAATTTTATATTTCTTTACTACATAAAGATATTTCATATCTACTCAACATCGTTTATAATTACTTAACATCCTTCTCAGCTCATAAATACATCTACTCTATCTTATATTGCTTTCAGTGAAAATCTATACCAAAACTTACATTTATAACGACAAGATGACTTACGTTCCCCAAGATGTTTTGGAAATCTACAGCTTCTGCTTAGTAGCTCAATGCACTTTATTAAAAGGATCTTTTCCCAAAGGCATTTAATCTCTTTTAATATTCTACTACGACATAGATTCTATAATTAGTATGAATGATATATCATCATCGAATATCACCGTTCCTTATTCATTGCGAACCAGAGAAAGAAAATAACTGCTTACCCACAAACGTCGACCAGTTTATCTTGTTTTAGAGATGCTAATATTTTCCTGGATATCGTGGAATGGTGTTGGCTATTGATTATGGGGGTTAAGCAAAGAAATGATGCAGAAATTGATACCACTGTTTCGCTGGACTTGAAATGGAATTTCCATTTTCTTTAGATTAACGATTTATGTGTATTAAAACTCCTTGTATTATCCCACTAAATATAGTAATGAGTGGTAATGGCTAAGAGTTATGCTAATGGTTTTAATAAATGAATTTCTTGGATTTCGAATTTTTCTAGAACATTTAACAATTCTATTTGAAAATAAATGCAATAAATAATCCTTGAGATTCTTTATTTATGTTTGTTTCAAACTGGAGTGTTAGGCTAGATTTGATAAATTTAAGTTTAAATTAAGAAGTTAATTATTATTATTTATTAATTATACTAATATACTTTATAACCTCCCGATCACAATGTTAGTTAATTTATTTGTCTTCGTCTAAGCAGAAAAGAAATATTTCAAGCTTACGTTAAGTAATGTATATCAACAATGAAACAAGTAACAAAAGTATTTATTTCATTTTCGCTTCATTCCAAATTTTGTAAAGGACAAAGCAGGAATTTTGAAAATGCAATCATGAAATATACTTTAGAAATTATATTACAACAAAGAAAAACGAACGAAATGTCTTTTTAACATTTAATGCACTTTTATATCGATAGAGCATAGTTACAGTTACAGTGAATTTTACAAACAGTAATTTCGTGTAAAGTTGAAAATATTGGAGCTAATATGAAAGTAATTTAAGTAAATAATTATAATTTGAGAACTTACGACATGGTAGAGTTTAATTGTTTGAATATAATTACTAGTAAAACAATGAATTATTTTTATGAAAAACGAATATTTTTTCACACCATTTTCATTAGTATTACTTTTCTTAACAATAGCTGTAGAGATCTTGATTTATTAGAAACTTAGGTAATGTATGAAACCAAATTTAAGTCAGATTTAGCAAGAAAAAAAAGTAGAAGCATTATTTCTAGAGTTACCAGTCTGCTTGTGTAAAATAAATATTCATTCACGTAAATAAGAGTTACCATAAATATATGTAAGTATAAAGTTTTTTGGAAAAATGTAATTTTTACTTCGCTTTTCTAAAATCTCTCGAAAAGTAGATAACATAAAAGAAAAAAAAACTCTGATATGATTGAGAAAGAAAAACAATTTTTATCTATGAATTAAACTTTGAAAAACCATGTAAAATCATGATGAATAAATAACAAAATACAATTATCAGAATTCTTTTAAAGACTGTTTCATCATTTTAAGTATTGCTTTGTAGAAAGGATCTGATTTTCTATCTCTAATATTAACCCTTAACTGTGGAGATGCGGTCTGTCAGACCGATAAGAATGGACTTTCGGTCACCCCTATTCTATTTTTAGTTCAATCGAATGGATTCACCCTGCAGCTTCTTGTTTCAAGATCCTCACTTCATAGTGCACTTTTTCAACCGGTTTCAGTGGATCCATTTTTAAACTTTCATCTATTTCTTTACGCGACGTCTGCGAGATCGCACCTCCCTTTTACTGTTCTAGTATTATACAAGCCTTAGGAAATGGCTCTAAATTTTGGTCCTCTAAATATCACTCAACCTACTGATCCTCTTTTGAAGCAGAGCTCCAGAGACTTTTAAGTGAACGATACAGGAATTTTAGTGATGGAGATAGTTGAAAAGAAGATTCTTTTCGATGAAAGTTTGCATTCGGCTGATTCTGATATGTATGTTTAAATACAGGGTGTTTAAGTGAACCGTTTCAAAACTTCTAAGAGGGGTAGGGTACATCCTGACAACTCGAAATCATATAGCAATGAGGGGTCGGAAATGCTTTCCTGAAGCGGTGTTGCACACAGAAGCACCTGGAATATTCCAGGCATTTCTCAAATCTCTCCAGCAGGTACTGCGTTTCTTGCAACGAGCTCCTCAGCAGTGTCAACAGGGGTGTCATAAACTAGCGATTTCATATGACCCCAGAAATAAAAATCAAGACATGATCAAGACCTGTATGTTTGAAATGCTCTCGAAAACCTATAATGCCTATAAAAAAGGGTTAATTTTACCCATTGTCATTTTTTTTTCAAATAATTGCTAAATTTTCCATTATATTAATTTCTATTGCATTCTACTGCTGTGTACTGGAAAAATAAATAGGATTTAGAAAGTAAAAAGTGATATGTTTTTACAAGAATATTATTTGTATATTGTAAGAATATTAGATGCAATTGGGGAATAATATATAAATTCAAACGCAATTACATTTTTCAATGAAAATATATTTTTAAAAACTTCTAAAACATATTTATACATCAAGAAAAACATCTGTAGAATATATTGACTGATTGTCAAACTAATACTTTTATTAGAAAATTTCATTTCAGTGTAAAGAAAATACGGTCTTGTACCTCCCCAGTTAAGTCGTTAATTTTCACTTCCTCATTTAAGGGTTAAGGAAAACCCTCTTAATGAATGCACAGAGAATAATCCAATAGGCTCAATAAACGGATAATAATGCTTTATTGTATAGTAAACACAGGGAGCAAAAATATTGCGGGAAAATATACAAAGGCAGCACTTTTGAAAATCCATAATACTCACTTAAGCAACTGTTATTAAATAGTCACAACGGCACACCGCACTCAAAGGAATCAACTTATCAAAGAGAAAATTCATTCGACTCCTATTTTTTGTGTGTGCTCTTACGGTAATGTACTACGCTGTGATGTGGAGTGTTTGTGATGAAATACGAATTCAGAGTCCTGCTAGAGATATCACCAAAATTCCACATATTCGATAATTTCCATTTTTGTTTCCAAAGTCGCCAAGCATTTCGCCAAGGTGGAGGGTCATTAAATTGACTTTCGTTCAGCATCCGTCATGCCTATCTGTAAAACTCTTTTCCTTACCATGAGACAAAGTATGCAGGGAAGTAATATTAGACATTCGTAACTGGATATTCGACACTGCAAAATGCTAACTTAACTTTTCACATAAATTTAGCAAGAATGTGTCATTTAAAATAAATAACTTTTTTTCCCAAGCTCGAGAGATTTTTGTAATACCCGGGTTATTTTACAAAAATATATTTCACAATGTGTGAAAATGAAAGAAACTTTTAGGGAGATTCGGGACTCAGAAGGAAGAAGTCCGATGCCAATATAGAAAATTCGGGATGAAGGACAATAGGGCTAAAATTAGAGATTGTAGTTTCGATTCTTGTATAGCAGAGTAAAAAAAAAAAATCCTAAGTTTGGTTTCTTTTCTTTAGTTACCATTACTCAAATCTATCAGGGAAAACAAAATTATTGAATTTTTTTACTTTCTCGTATACGCAACACAAAGAAAATACAGTGCTCGTCAAAATATTCAAACTCGAGATTTTGACGAATCTCCACGCTTTAGAGCTCATAAAGTTCAGAAAATACATTTTTGGAATATCTTACTATGACAAAGATAACTCAAAAATGTGGTATATGGCATTTACACCAAATTTGCAGATTTCTATCAAATTTTGAGTAAAATCTGTTCAGAAAAAGTTCATTTGCCTCGCTGTTCGAATAAAAGTTAACACAATAGCTACAAAATGAAGAGAATTAGATAGATTAAATTCAGTACACTAATTTAATGGCCATAGTGTAGGAACCTGTCAAGTTTTGAGCCAAATACAAATGCTGGTTTACTGTCTGTCGGTCTGTACTTTTAGAAACAAGTAAGCTCTTTAATTCAAAAACGCCTTGACATAAATGCATCAAATTGGTATGGTAATTTATGACTACAAGTGCAAAAATTTTTCAATTTTTTTTATTTTTTTATTTTACTCTGTTGAGAAAAACATGCCTAAATCACATATTCGAATTTTGGGTGATATTAACGCATGTAATGGATTAAACGCCAAATAGCCCGGCAAGGATGGCACGAAAGATTCAGAAAAACTGTTAAATTCACGTCAGAAGTTAATATTTCGTAATTATTGTATGCCAACGGAATGTAACGTATTCCTGGGGTTACAAGTTTAATAAAATATATATGCGGTAAAGTTTCAGGAATCAACTCCTGCTGGCTAATACATCTATTTTGAATTCTTCCTAGAGAGGAGTTAAAACTGAAGAAAAGAATCTGAAGTCAGAGCTGTTTTTAAAAGTTGAAATAAGAAATAAAGGATAAAAAATTGTGCGTTCGAGTTTTTTTTCCTAGCTCCCATACGAAGGAGTCGTTATTCTTCGATATTATTTATTCATAGAAATCAGTCGTAGAATGAAAGAATATTTTGATTTCTGAAGAAATGGATTGTGCACTCTTCCAAATTAAAGTTTCATTTTTATTTCTAAAGTGTAATTTATCTAAAGGATTTTAAGAAAATTATTTTTTATTGTGTTTATTTATTTGACTGAGCTTGCAATGAAGGTTTCAACAATCTATTTATTAAACGTGAAGATTTTTTTAATAATAAATCACTTACGTTGAAAAATGAAATTGAAAGCTTTCACAAATGGATCAAGCTATGATTTAGGAATTGTGTTACATTTAGAACGTGGAGACTCATTTTCATTTTAACAAAAATAATTAAATAAATTGATTTAATGCAATCTTGAAAAAATTACAGTATTATGAATGCAATTTAGTTATAAAAATTTTACATTTTCATTTTAGAATTTTTCTTGTAATAAAAATTTTGAGATCGTGTTTAGGAAAGTTCTGCAAATTGAAATAAACATAAATTTATAAATAAGATTTAAATGCCTTATTTTTTACATAAGCTAAATTGTTTCAGTTGCAATATGTTTGCAAAATTGTTGGAAACAGTCAAATTAAAAAAAAAGGATTCACCTGCTAGCATAAATGTACCATTAAACTGATATTTGAACATAAATACCAATAACTAATATTTGAACATAAATTATTTTTCAAAGTTATATTCTGAAAACTATTTTATTTGATCCCATGATGTTCTTATTCATTTAATTTATTTTATTTGAATTTTATACATATATGTATGAGTAATTACAATTTATGTACAGTTGATAGTTTACAATTATTTTTTAACAATGAAAAATAAAATGAAATATAGGTTTCATATTTACTGTCAAGATTTTACTCAAAACCTTTCTCTTTATAAAATGAATATACATAATAAAATAAGATCTTATTTAATTTATTAAGAAAGGAAAGAAAAAATAATTTATTTTTTATTCGTTTTATCTATGCTTCTTTTGATTATAAATTCTTGCTGATGTTACTTGAAATCTAATAAAGAATTTTTTGAAAAAAAAGTATATTGTTCTTTCTTTTAAAAACTACTCAAATATGTAAAACTGTAGTTTCAATTGGAGTTTAAACATTATTTTCAGACAATTAATAGATTTATGAAACTGAATTACTTCATGCGCATCATAAATTAATTAATGTTTTTATTAATTAACTAACTAGACTTAATGATTTTTAAATTTCCTAGAAGTATTATATTTTTTAAAGCACAGAAGAAATATTTTATTGTTCGATTCAACAAAGCAAATAAAATAGATTAAGAATAAATTGATTTTAAATTAAATTCAGGAATAAAAATGATTTTCTTTTGTGATCACACAAGAATGCGCATTCCTAAAAACAATTTTAGAACGCACAAATTGCCAAATGAAAGCCTGATTAATATATTTTAAATTCTGCGTTTGTGTTTCTGAATAAAAAAATGTCAAAGGAAAACAAAACAATAAAACATTAAAATTTGTTTTGCTCTCAGTAAAGAAGCAATGCTTTCCTACGAAAACACAAAAGAAAAAATAATCTTAAAGAACCAGTGAGACATGAAATATTATTTCTCAAGTGCAAAAGAAATTTAATAACATGTTTGGAAAATGTTATTTTCCCACAAATTTTATTATTATAGGAAATCTGAATATTGATACTATTTATTGTAATTATTTTCGAAAAATAAATAGTTTTATTGCGAAATAATATTCTAGGAAAAATTGTTACTCCTCGCTCTATATTACATTATTGGGATTAAATTTCTCTTTTAACGTCTTATTTTATATATCAATATAGAATTGAAAATAAACTGAATAATTTGTTTCAAACACAGACTGAGAAATGTCAAGTAATTGGAGAAAAAAATATTCGTTTAACTAACTTATTAAATAAAAATTTTAAATTCTTTTTTATTTGCATTTTTGAAGAACTATTTTAGACAATAGTGAAATTGATTCACTGTTTTCTTTTGATACTTCTTTATTTTTTGCTGAGTAATAAATATGAAAAAAAAATTGTATTTCTATCTAATAACGGAATAGTTTTAAATTTTTGCAAATTGCATTGTTCTAACGTTCTTTTAAGTATTAAAATCTATTTTTTTTAAAAGCAGAAAAATTGAATTCATATCTCTTAGAAATAAAATATTGCTTTTTTCATTGCATTTGGGAAAAACTTTTTCTGATATTTAAAAACTTATCATTTTTAAACACAAGTGCAGTTTCGTAACATTCATATTTGATACTTTCTTTTATTTTTAAGAAAATATTGAAAATTATTGAGAATATACATGTTGTTTTGAATTGAATTGCCTATGTCCATCCAACATTTTTAGTGATTCTAAAAGTTGTAAGCACAGGGATAAGCAAAAGGCAAAGCTGTCTAATGCAAAAATTAACTTCATTTGCTTATTTAAGTTATAATTTATTAATATACTTTTATTTATTTACATCCTGCTTATCAACATATATAAATAACTTAAAAATAGTTTCCAAATCTGACAATAATAAAATTCTAATGAAGTTAATATTTTAGACAAACGTTGTTTCTTTTTTGATAAGTTATATTTTGACATTCTTAGCAGAGATGAACAATTATTGTTTATTGTATTATCATACTTTTTAAATTATACAATTTGGCTTTTGGCATACCATGTGACCCACGAATCGTTAAATTTATTAGGTTTTCTTCTTTGTAAATAATTGACTTTTCAGATTTATTATTTTTTTTTTCATATAATAATTACTAATAGAGCAAAAATCGATATCCAGGCATATCTACTACAGAAGATGAATGTTTCGTTTAAATACTCATAAAATTTTATGATTGCAAATTAAAGCAAATATCCCTAAATACTATTAGGGTAAATTAAAATGTCAACAAAGTAAATGAAGTTATCGGAAAAGGATTCAAATTATAGCATCGGGATTGGTTTTTATACAGATTAGAAATAGAACCATTGCTTTAAGTTAAGAAATATTTTGGGGATGCATTGGATAAATACTAATTTAATTTAATATTTTGGTGACACATAAATTTAACAAAAATGCAATAAAACTGGTTAATAAATATACTGTTAGATATTTATCAATAAACGAGAAAAAATATAAAAGAATAGTTTATAATAATTCGTTGAAATTAGGTACAAACAATATATTCAAAGTATTATTAATATTTATGACATATTAAGCTATGATATACTATTTTTTGAGACTAAGTATGCATAAGTGTTTTACATAAATTTCAAGAATTTACAGCAAAACTATAAACATGAAAATATTTTTTAAGATATATGAAATTTTCAATTTAATCTGCACCTTTTATGTACAAAATATAAAAGTATTTTGATTTTAATACTAACAAAAAATTATATTATGTTCAATAATATTTTATACCGTCAAAACTGGATAAGCACTTGTGAGGAGAATTTTTAATTTACATCCCCGAATGGATACTGTTAATTCTTCATTTTTGTATGTGGTAGTTTTTGGACAATATAAATAACTTTCGAAAATGTGAACATTTAATTCAAAAAGTCAATAATTTATTATATTTTGTATTAGGACAGTTCGAAAGAACACACTTGCGAAATTGTGTGTGGCCTCTCAATGCAAAATTTGTTATTTATTGCCACTAATGCATCGAATTAGTTTGGAATTATGTGTAAAACTTATGAGGTGCCACTAACGGTTGAAGTACCCACTTTAGGATATTTCAGCAAGGATAAATCAGCAAGGAGATAAGGGATAAATCAGCAAGGATACATTTAATCTTAAAAATTCCAATAAAGAAATTTAGACAAAAAGTCATTGAATATATTGTGCATTGATTAACAGACTCTAAACAGAGTAAAAAATGTTATACAGAATATTTTTCAGCTAAGAAAGCTGAAAAATAACCTAAGATATACAGCTAAAATAAGCTGAGACTGTTCTGGGAATAATAATTGATAGCCTCTTCGGGTCAATCACAGTGCAAGTCTGTTGGAAGCTTTTTGAAAATAATTAATATCACTTATACATGCCTTTCAAATCGTTCGAATATAAACTAGAACAAGAATCGAAGAGGTAAATGCATACGTGAAAATTATCATTAAAAATTAGTGAACACCAAAATATAATTTAAAACATGATTTCTTTATATAAATGGCAATGGTATTAATATGGTAGTAATTGAACCATAAATGAATTTCTTAATATTCATTCAATAGCATTGTTTTTCAACAAATGCATTTTGTTAATATATTACAACAAAGTATTTAAGTATTTATGAATCACATAGAAACATTTTATATAGTCAATTTTAAATGATAGCATATCTTGTAGTAACTAGCGGAATTTGTCGCTTCGAAATTTTTTTTCAAATAAAAATTTTTGTATGTTATTAACCGTAAATCAACAGTGAAAAATAGTTTCGTAAGAGACTATTGGAATTCAGCCTTTGTAAATATTTTTGCGATAAATCGATGAAATGTAGTTAATATACAAGTACCAGAGACCGAATCTGTATTCTATATGCCTTTTCTCCGACCTTTTAAAACCAAAATTTGACTACAATAAAAAAAACCAAAATTTGACAAATTATAATTGAGTCACAAAAACAAATGCTGAATTTTATATACTTAAGTCTCAGCATTTTTTAGTTATCTTTTTTAAAAGCCTGTTAAAGTGTAGACTAACAAACTCTTAAACCGATTTGGTTCAACGTTTGATAAGAATCTATGTCTTAGATGTTCAACTACCAAATGTACTATGTACTATATTCTATGTACAAAAAATAATCAATCTTGTTCTACATGCTTTGCAGTTATTAAATTGAGTTATATTTGAACAGTCAGATGGATATTCTTCCTTCGAATGGATTTCAATCAAAAATATGAAGAAATTTATAAATTTCCATATAATTATAAAAAAAAAATTCTGTATAATCAAATATCATTCAGCTGTTTCAATACATTTTTGCTATCATATTTACATATTAGGACATAGTTTCAAAAAGGGATTTACCAGAGTTAAGGAGGTCAAAATGTGGAAATTCGTCAAAATATCGAGATCGAAATTTTTCAAGATTATAATGTTTTCTTTAATACAAGAAAGTAAAAATTCATTTTTGTACCAACTAAATTATACATAATCGAAAGAAATGAATAAATGCACCATCGCATTGAATTAAAACAAATCAGTTGTATTACATTCAGTTTATCACAAGAAAATATAGGCATATTAGGACAGAATTAATTAAAGCTATTAATGTTAATTTTAACAAAAAATGCTGGTCGATTCCGGGCGTATTTTTTTTTTCCAAAATAAAACTATTGATGACCAGTTAATTTTTTTTTCAAATTTAAATGAATTTTTCCTTGTATATTAAGATAAGATTATAAATTGGTAATAATTATTATTGTCATTTAAGTAAAAAGAAATAAAAGAAGTTGTTCTTCAAACCTAAATATAATTTTTTTAATAATTATGAAATACAGGGTGCTTCAGTGAACCGTTTCAGAACTTCTAAGAGGGGCAGGGTACATCCTGACAACACAAAATCATAGGGCAATGTGGGATCGGAAATGCTTTCCTGAAGCGGTATTTTACACAGAAGCACCATAAGGAAAAGAGACCGTAAATGAGAAATCGTTTTAATAATACATGAAAAGAAGCAAAAGGTACATGGATTAAAGTAAGTGTTCGAAGTTTCTTCCACGGGCTACAATGCATGCCTCACATCTCCGACGCATGGACATCCGAACATTCTGGAATACTCCAGGCATATATCGAATCTCTCCGGCAACTACTGCGATTCTTGCAACGAGCTCCTCAGGTGTGTCAACAGGGGTGTCAGAAACTAGCGATTGCATATGACTCCATAAATAAAAATCAAGACATGATAAGTCAAGTGACCGAGCAGGCCAACGCATGGGACCCCCGCGTCCGATCCACCGTTGACCAAATGTGACATCCAGGTAGTTACGAACATCTCCGCTATAATGGGCAGGGGATCCATCGTGTTGGAACCACATTGTCTGTTGCGTTGATGCAGAAATCTGTTCATCTCTCAAAAGTTGTGGCAATACTTGCTGCAGAAAGAGCAAGTACATAGATCCGGTTAGACGGCACGGTAACAAGTAAGGTCCGGTGAGGTGATCTCCCACAATACCGGCCCATACATTGACCGGAAATAGATTCTGTGCTGCACGACGTCATATTGCATACAGGTTCTCGACCGCCCAGATATGGTCGTTATGCGTGTTGAAAATTCCTTCCCTTATGAAGGATGCCTCATTGGAGAACAACACTTCAGCAGGAAAAAGTAGATTTGCAGCACATTTTTCCAGTTAACACTGTGCGAAAGCAATACGAGGTATATAAACCTCCGGATTCTGTGTCTGGACACACTGCACGTGAAATGGATGCATGTCTTCTGTTCGGAGAATCCTCCAGACGCTACAATGGAAAACCCCGACTGCGTTTGCTACACTTCGTGTACTCGTTCTTGGATTCCCCTGTACATGCTGCGGCACATTCTGTTCGGCGTCTGCAGTTCTTATTGTTCTTACCCTGTCCTTGTGAGCTCTTTCTAACGAACCTTTCTCAGCTAACCTCTGGTGCAGTCTTGCAAAGAAATTTTGACTGGGTATAAGCCTCGTCGGATATCGTTCCTCGTACAAACGCTGTGCGGCTGACCCACTACAATTTTCAACCCCGTACGCCAAATGCATATCGGCTAACTCTGCGATAGCGTAATCATCCATTCTACTACCTTGGCGTTCTTGTGCGAAATGAAGATTCCCTGCACAAAAGCTCGGACTTTTCGCACAACGCCATTTACCACGTCAGGAAAGCAATTCTGACTGCCCACGGGTATATGAGTTTTGTTCGTCAGGATGTACCCTACCCCTCTCAGAAGTTCTGAAACGGTTCACTGAAACACCCAGTGATCACAAGATGCATTCAACTCTCATTGAGAAAATATATGGAATATTATCTTCGTTTTATTTTCTTTTTCTTAAATTAAAAATAATAATCAAAGACAATTTAAATACTCAGATACTAACTTCAGATCGTCAAAAATATCTTTTTTATGAAAACTTTCTGTCAATTTAAGAATTGCTTTAACAGATTTATTTGGCTTCTTTTTATTTATTAGACATTAGGGACAATTTTCGAATATTTTGTTAGGAGAAAAACATGAATAATTCTATACTGAAGAATAAATAATACTTTCTCTTCAAGTTGAAAATATTTCAAACATTTCACAACGAATCTTTTTTTCCTGTTTGAAGACAAAAGAAATTATCAATACGATTTGGAACTCAAAGCTAGCAGAGAAAGAATTCGGCCTGAAAATCGATGGTGAAATTTCAGGATAGAAGAATGAAGGAAGAGATATTGGAGGGGGTGATAGCTAGACTCGTACGTTGTTAAGTAAAATGAATTTTAAGAGTTACTTTTTTATTATTTTTGTAATCTTATTATTTAGTACTTTCAAGATAAGTATAACTTAGTCTTTTCACTTTTAAAAAATATTTTTTTCATTTTTTCTTTTTATGCTTTGATTCTAAAGATGCTGAAATGGAAAACGCGAAAACTTTTTTAAGAATTTGAATATGAAACATAACTGAACTTTTCAGTATTTACATAGGCTACTTGTTCACTTTCATAACGAAATCATCATTCTTCGAAATATTTTTTTTTCTTTTTTTGGAAATGTCACACGATCTAAGAAATTAGGCTTCAGCTCTAATAGAAATAAATAGTTAATTCACATAAATTCACAATTTAGATTTTTTTTTGAAAAATTTTGAATAATTTTTATAATTTAAAAAAAAATTTTATTGCTATACTTGAAACGAGTTTTAGAATTCAATAAGCTGTTTAATTAATCAACAGCCAAATTTTAATTTACAATAATATTGAAGAATGAGTGATTTTGGCTTTTTATCATAGCCAATAAATCTGACTGTTAAATCAGAATACAATTTATTTATTCTAATTTCATTCATCCTAATTTTTATTATATGTGTTTCATAATTTTATAAAATATTTTGGTTGAAAGTAAAACCATGATTGTTACAAATTTATTTGCATGTCTTAAAGGCATTTCAGAACCAAATTATCTTAAGAGGAAATAAATTATTTTGATTGTACAGATAATGTTTTGAGAAATCTTTCATTACGCCCACAGCGAAAAACATCAACAAACTATATAATGAAAAATGCAGCTTTATTCCATGAAAAACACGGAGCACACTTAGCAGGAATGTATACAAGTGGTACACAAAGAACAACACTAGAAATTCAGAATACAGACGCCTAGACAGTTCGTCGAATGAATTAACCCTAATGTGAGCTTTTCCATTTAAATTTCCCATTTAATAGAGTATAGAATTTTTCAGAAGGATTTAGGGATCTCGACAACTAATAAAGATATATCCACAATTTTAAATATATTCATTCTTATTTACAAATCAATCATTAATTCATTAAATGATCTGACATCCATTCAATATTCATTATGAAATTCTTCCTTCCTTAATATCTAATTAAGTATTCAAGAAACCAATATTGCAAATTCGCAACAATTGTAAAGAGAGTGTTGTTCCTTGACTGATTTTTAATATTAATGTTTTATTGGCTAATTTTGGAATTTCACAATTCTATTGTACGAGCTGATATTGACTCTGCTTAGTTTATTGCATTTATTACATATTTTAAAAAATCAAAATTTTCAATTTTAATATTTTTAACAATTCTTTTTTTAAAAAAAGCTTTACATGATGGGACTAATAACATGGCCTTTTAACTGGGAGTGCTGTACACTTTTTCTTCCCTATTATGAAAATAATCACAAATGGAAGAATTAGTAAGTACGATAGTTTTTTTTAATTAAATTTCAAACTGGTATATATAAGAATAAGTTATTGACAAGGGTTTGCAGATATTAAAAGTTCATTCCTTTTAATTATTTTACTATTCAATTCCTCATTAATTTACTATTTAATGAATTAGAAAAACAATTTTTTGAACATTATAATTTAAAAAGAAACTATCTACGTATAGAATTCATTTTTTTTTCTAAATCAATTTTTTTGTTAAAGCGACACAATTTCTGTAAACTCTATTTCTATGTTTTTTTCTAATTTAATTTTGAGGTAACACTAATTCGATACAACAATAATTAGATTTATATAAATTTATGAAATGAATAGCAAATAAATTGCATTATTCCTTCCTTGCAAAAGAAACATATCAGCTTAAGTAATAATATTTATTTGAAAAGAAAATATCAAATGCAACCATTTCGCAAACGAAATTTTAAAAAAAAATGTATTTTGTGAATAAAGCAATCGATTCGAATTCAATTTTAGACAAAAATAACGTAGAAAATTGTCAAATTTTATTTATTAGTTACCTGAAAGTTTCAGAAATTGCTTATTTAAAGCAAAATAAATAAATAAATAATAATAAAATAAAAAAAAGGAATTCTCTTTTTTTTATGCATGAAAACCATATTTTATTTTGGATAAATTGATTAAAATCACCTATAAAAATACAAACAAAGAAAGGTTTTGAAAAAAATAGCACAATTTAAAATTATTCACCTGAATGAGTTTTGCCTAAATTGTGTGATAGTTAATAAAATTGTGGATCTCATTTAGGGCATAAAATACGAGAATAATGATTTTAAATTTAAATGCTGTTTTAGATATATATTGTTTTTCGCTTCCCCTGTGGCTTTCATAAGGTTAATTTTAAAGAAATAATATAAATCTTTCGCAAACAAGTACTTAAGATTAATTAAATGTTTTATTATGATGAACTGAACCTCATGAAAGATGTCCCAAAGAAATTTATTAATTATCTTACTTAATTTTCAAATAATAGCTTAAGGTTTAAATATTTCGTAATAATTGTTGAGGTTTGATTTCATTTTGAGTTTAATGGCGCTAGAACCAAATATGACTGTACTTTGACAAATATATAATTGCACAGTGTACTGATGATAAAAACTACATAATGAAGTTTAAAATAATGATGGAAATGTCATGAAGAAAAAGAATGAAAACAATGTATATGAATACAAGAAATTGCATTATTAATATTTATTCTGAGATCTTAATTTTTTCATATTCTAATCCGAAGTGATACTTCTATTTGCAGATTACAACTTTTCAATTCCAATTGCAGCACATGTTCAAGTCGTAAAAATTTTTTTGGAACTGTATTATTGGTTTAAATTATTTTTGATTTAATTTCATGTTTGTCGTACTTTTTTAGATTTTTGAAAATAAATCGCGATTATTATTGCTTACATTCATTCACTTCATGAACGATATCCCAAAGGAATCTATTACATGCATTATATGATTTTTAAACAGTTAAATATTTACAAACTTTGTAATAATTGTTATAGCAGAAGTAATAATTATTTTCAAATAGTATTTTGTTGAAACTTTTAAGAAATACTATTTTACTTAAAATAAAATATTTTCTCCGCCTCAAAGGATTTATTTACATACACAGACATAAAGATTTTTTCCTTGACAATACAAAGAAATATGGAAAATTAAACAGGGTTCAAGATTTGGACAAATGAATTTTATTTAAAAGATTAACAAAAAAAGACATTTTAAGCATTGATATTGGAGATAAATAAATGAATAATATTTTAGCTAAATGCCATTAATATATTGGAGTGTGTAATTATGACATTTAATTTACCTACTAATAGTTTTATAGGAATTATGAAGTTACGAACAAGGAAAATAAATCTAAAATTAATTATAAAATAACGTTACCATTTGTCTGTAAGGTTTGTTGAATCCACGACTTTAATTTTGATTTTTTGTCTTTAGTTAGAAGTGGAAACAATGTGCAGAATTGCTAGCCACTTTGAAGTTCTAATTCATTCATGAAATTAATTCACTAATTCTCTGAAATATTTTTAAGTTATCTTTTTTGTGTTGTTTCAATTGCTTTAGGAAATATCTCATATATAGAAGCAAAATTTATTCAGGTCAATCTACCATTCATTTTTATTTGGCATAGCTTATTGTACGAAGCATCGTTAACTGTTTCTATGTATAATTCTGTTCTTCTTATCAACAGTTTTAGTTTTAACTTGCTTAGTCAACAGGAGATATTCTTCGCTCGCTATATTCTTTTATAATAGCATTACATCAAAAATTTGGTAATTCATTTCCATTCCATATAGTCACCCTTGCATTTTTTCTATGTGTTCCAAATTCTATGAATTATTTATTGCTACCTCCTCTTAATTTCAATGCATGGTAATTTTTAACGGCTAAGAGAGAGTTTACAAACAACATATAGGCATACTCGCTAAATTAATTGAACTAATTTGAATATATTGAGAATAGTCCAACAATTTCAATAATTGTTTGATTATCGATACTGTAGTCTTTATTGATATTGTTAATCTTTATTGATACTGAAGTCTTTATTGATAGTACTCTTTATTGATACTGTGTCTATTGATACTGTAGTAATTATTGATACTGTGTCTATTGATACTGTAGTAATTATTGATACTGTTGGTAAAGAAATCTTTTTTTCAAGAAACATGATTTTATATTCAAAAAAAGATTCATAGCTGCAATTATAAACTAGAGATGAACGATAAACAACACATAATTTCCTAGTATTGTTTGAGTTAGTTAAACTGTTCCTTTCAAAATGGTAGTCACTTGACGAGATAAGGATTACATTTCCTATTGTGTTTCTCTGTATATATATGCATGTAATGATATTTTAAACTTTAATTTCAATTTAATTAATTTCCAAGATTTTATCTTAATTTAGGCCATAGTAACTTTATTCTAAAATAATCTCTTATTTCTTGATCTAATTCCACTGTCTCTACTTAATTAATTCAAGAGAAGCTATGTAAAATTGCTGAATCGGCTTAAAGCCTTACTTTCCCACACTCCGCGTGAAGAGACAAAATATCGCTGACGAGACAAATTCTTTTTTTTTAAATCTCCCTGTGTTTTCCCTACATCTTCGACGCGTTAACGAAAATCTCTATCGAAATCTTAATAATATATTAGCACTGTAAAGAAATCTTTTCCCTATCAAAATCATTGGTTATATAAGACCAGGGATAAAATGTCCAAGAGCCTTTTCGTCATATTCTTTTATGTGTAGTTCTGTGAGCTCATCGCTTGTGCATATGCCTGCTTCTTCAAAATGAAATAAAACGACGTCACGAAATCAAAAGTCTCTTCACTGTCTTCAAACTGCATTCTGCTTCACATAAAATAAGGCTTACATATTAAAGAGTCGACAAGGATAGTTTTCTGTGAAAAATTATGAAATGAACTAAAAGAATTAAAATTAAATCATCGGGTGAGGAATCGCCGTTGGATTGTGCCTCCGCAGCTCTCTCCAAGATGAATGCTTCGGTCGAGGTTCGCCCAGCTGCGATGTTTCGGTGGTGAAGCTCTTGCCCCGCCGTCTCCTTCGGCTGCATCCGGCCACATCTTTTCCTGCCAACCGTAGTCCAGGGTCCGGTCCAGTTCCTGTTGAATTCCTTGCTGCTCAACACTACTCCTGCCACAACCTGAGATCTCATCTGACGTTCCTGCTCTGCTGTGCAATAAATACCCTTGTGCTTGTACTCCATATCGTCATGTGCGTGCGCCTTATATCTTCAAGGAGTTGGGGCTCCTTGTCGTCATAAAAAGTTTCTGGCTTCTTACCTGTGATGAATAATCCCGATCTCGATATCATTTCTTTGTTATATTATCATCACCAAAATAATAGTGACCTACCGTAGTCTTCAGTGCTAGTTCCAGTGCTCAAAATTGCATTTTTGTGATTAATTAAAAAAGTGATAATTCATAAAAAAAATGTTTTTGGTGTTTCCCGATTCAACGGTGAAAATCGAGATTTATATTGTGTGTTTTCTTTTCTTTTGATTTTCATTTTTGAATTTTAGAATTATTGCAAGTTATATTTTTATATCATTATTTAAAACATTGAATTTTTAGTCTTTTATCAAGTCTACTTTTAAAATTTTATGCAAAAATTTATAATGTTTTTTTTATTTGAAATATACTTTAATGTGTTAATATCTGGCAAAATGACTGACCAAGATTTAAAAAAAATTGCCTAATTCACAAGGTTCAGAAAATAAAATTGATAAAGAAGAAAATGATGAAATAGCCCAAGAATCCTCCATAATCCCTTTTGATCCCGAAAACGGGATGAAGATGGATTTATGGTTGGGATGTTTTAACAAAATTTGCCAAGAAACTAACAAAACTGATTTGTGGAAAATTAAAAATATTGCTAAATTTCTAAAAGGGTCAGCTTTAATACATTATATAAATAGTGGTTTAAATATCGATAATTGTGATGATTTATGTTGTATATTAACTGAAAAGTTTATTCAAACCAATATTGTTAATTTTTCTGACTTTTCACAATTGAAATTTTATTCAAAAAATGCTACATTTGTTGATTATTTCCATCAAAAATTAAATTATGGCAGACAGTTAAGCCTTAATTCACAACTGATTTTAGAATGTCTTACTGGTGGACTGCCAACTCAACTAAAACAATTGGTTAGCATAAAAGCTCCTAATACACCTACAGAATGGCTTACAATAACAACTAAACTATTAAAAATGGAAGAATCTTCAGAACCAAACCCAGGAAAGTGTAATGAAACTAGAATCAGATTAAGGCTACCATCACCTTTTACACCTAGGCAAAATTTTAATTATAGATTTCAAAATTCTTTTACTCCTCGAGCTCCCAATAATTTTAGACACAATTATCATAATTCAATAAGGCCACGTCCCAATAATTACAATAACTATAATCATAATTTACATCTTCAACAAGGATTACCATCTTCTCCATGTAGAATTTTTTCGCAAAATGGTATTCCAAATGCTTATCATTGGACCCAAGTATGCCCCTTTCATCAACCCCAATTTATGACAAATGTTCCAATAACAGCCAATTTAACTTCCATGTGCACATAAGTTCCTCTTGGCTGTTCTCAAAATGATGGAACAAGACAAAATTCTCCTAATGAGGATCCTGGTCCAGCACAATGACAATTATTAGTGTCCGTACACATCTCAACATACCAAGTCTAGCTAACTTGGACAATGTTTATAACCCTCATAGTAATATAAATATCGTTATTGACACAGGATCCACTCTTTCAATTATATCTGCAAATATTGTAGAAAAACGTAACTTGATAAGAAAAAATGTTAACCCTATTAGAATCAAACAAGCACATGGAATGTCGTGATTAACCCAAATTTGTGAGATATATTTAAAAACTGACCAAATAAATAGGAAAATCAAATTATATATTATGGACAATTCTTTACCATATATCATTTTAGGACTTCCAGATTGTAGTTTATATAAATTAAAATAGATTGTGACAAAAATAAAATATTTCAAATTGGAAAGATTATTACCAACAAGCATGCCAGTAAAAATTATATGTCTTTACATATTGTTGAAAATAATAACACTAGTGATAATAAGGTCAAGGTAGTGAATACCTCAGAGGAAATTTTCCCACCTCTGACTGTAAACAAATTATCTGAACCTGTGTTATCTCTGTGTTATATTCTCATGTCTTTGCAAAAAATAAATACAATGTTGGTAAAATAAGAATGGAATCCCCTAGAATAAATTTAACATCTGATTGACCAGTTTCACAAAGGGCTTATAGAACCTCTGCTACTGATAAAATTGAAATAAATAAGCAAATTAAAAATTTGTTAGATGCAGGTTTAATAAAAGAATCTACTAGTAATTATTTCTCCCTTGTAATATTAGCATATAAAAGAGATGAAAATAAAAAAAAGTCATCTGTGTATTGATTATCGTAAAATTAATTCCCTTTGAAAATCGTGAGACAGAGCCTCTACCTAGAATAGATACTTTATTAGATAAATTAAGTACTGCTAAGTTTTTTCAACTTTAGATCTTGCATCTGGATATTGGCACATACCCTTGAATGAACAAGATAAACATAAATTGGTATTGGTAACTACTAAAGGTCTATATGAATTACAAGTCCTACCTTTTGGCTTTAAAAATGCACCTGCAATATTCAATAGAACTTTTCGTAGAATTTTAAATAAACATAAATTTTCAAATTTTGCATGTTACTATTGTGATGGCATAGCAGTTTTCTCTAACTCATAAGAGGAACACTATGATAATTTAAAACAGGTTTTTCAAATGTGTGGCAAAGAAAACATTAAATTAAAATTTTCTAAATGTGTGTTTGCTCAAGATAAAATTAATTTCTTGGGGTATAAATTTAAAGAAGGAGGCATTTCTTCTGATAATCATAATATTGAAAGCATAAAACATTACAATCTCCAAAAAAATGTTAAACAACTTCAAGGTTTTCTTGGTTCTGTAAATGTTTATAATAAGTTTATTGATTATTATGCTAAAATAAGAGAACCCTTAAATAATCTTTTTTAAAAAGATACACAATGCAATGGACAGAAGACTGTCAAAAACTTTTGAAATGTTAAAAATAAATTGATAACTAAATCAGTTTTACAACTATATAACCCTAATTTACCTCCTCATGTTTTTTGTGATGCCTCTCAGGTAGCCATTGGAGCTTTTCTAAAACAGCCTGACTGTTCTGGTAAATTACATCCTGTATCTTATCATTCCAGAACTTTACGCAATTATGAAAAAAATATTGTATAACTGAGTTGGAATGTTTAGCAATAGTAGATGATCTTGATAAATTTTATTACTATTTACATGGGAAAAAAATCCATAATTCATACTGATCATGCTGCTCTTGTTTAGCTTAAAAATGTAAAAGATTTAAAAGGAAGATCATTTCGTTGGTCTTTAAAATTAAGCATGTTTGATTATGAAGTTAAATATTTAAAGTGAACAGCTAATGTTGAAGCTGATATATTATCAAGGAATCCTACTGCTTAGTAACTCCAACATTATGTGCATTTACTGGAATAAGAAAAGATAAAACACTATCAAAGTTTAGAAAATTTAGATAATACTAAATATAACAATATTAATGATGTACTTGTAATTAAAAAGAAGAATTTGTTTAAAATAGTTGTACCATTTTCTCTTAGGAGAAAAGTTTTGCAAACTTCTCATGAACAATTTGGGTATCCAGACACACAAAAAAAAGATAAATTTAATTACTCCTCAGTATTATTGGCCCCATATTACTCAAGATATTGTGATATTTGTCAATTAAATAAAAAGCAAAAGCAAAAAAGATTTGGATTTTTATAGGTTGTGTCCCCCACAGATCATCCTTTTGAATGTCTTTCTGTCGATAATGTTGGTGGATTTAACTATTACAATTCAACTAAAAATTTTCTTCATTTAGTAATTGATCCTGCGACTAGATATGTTTAGGTTTTTCCTTCCAAAAATGAAAATTCTGAAACTTATATTAATGTATTAAAGCAAGTTTTCCAAATTCAGGTTCCTTCCAAATTAACTGATAAAAGTGTTGCTTTTACCTCATCTAAATTCAAACATTACCTCAGAAATTACATTGTCAAGTATCTGTTAACATCATCACATCAACCACAAACTAATTGGAAATGTGAAAGAGTTAACTATCCAATAGTAACTAAATTAAAGTGTAAGGTCAATTCTTCTACCAAAATTCCTTGGACTAAACTTTTAGAACGAGTAATTAATGAAAATAATTTAAAACCCCATTCAGTTACAAAATTTCCTCCTGCATATTTATTATTTGGTACATTACCTTATTCTCCTCCCTTAACTCAAAATCAATTCTATCCTTCAATAGAAAAAGCCAGAAAATTAGCTAATAACACAATAAAATATCATGATAAAAATAAAATTTGATGCTAGATTTATAGATTCTCCATTCAAACCTGGTGACATTTTAATGTATGAGGAATTTCCAAATCGTACAAAAATCGTAGAAAATTATCTCCAGTATTTTCAGGTCCATATGAAATAGTAACTAAAATTTCAGATGTAAATTATGAAATAACTAAATCAAACGCATTAACAAACAAAGCTACTGATATTGTCCATGTATCAAAATTAAGAACATATTACCCACCAGAAAAATTAAAATTAAGTCATGAATAACAATTTAAATTTAAAAAAAAATCCTTTTATTTCCCATGTTTCTTCCACATAATCCCCAACTTAGGTTGTCCCGTTGTCTCCACTCGTAAGAGTTAGTTTTTCTTTTCTTCATGATGATGATGTGATAGGCGCCATCACAACATAAATTTAAATACCTCAGTCTTATTGAGATGTGAGTATAGGATCAAACTCGCAATTAATTGGATATGTTGTTCAACACTTAGGAAATAAATATTCCTGGATGAGAGTAGAGACAGAATAAGAATTACGTCCCTTTTCTTGATGACCTAATTTTGGGTCATTAAGTTTCACCTACTACTAGAAATCGGTGGAAAAAGTTGAACTATTCACCATTAATTGGCTAACTAGTGGATTAAAGTTTTTTTTTTTTTTTTTTTTTTACAATTACACATTTTTGTGTTTTTTGTTTTGAATATTTTTGTTATAAAAAGAGTATTTTGAATATCATTTTATTATTTTCAGATTCAAGTGTTACATACAAAAATCAGAAATATGTTGATATATTACTATTATATAAGTTCAATTTATTATTCCATTATTTTACATTCAATTTGATAATTTTGATGAGCCTTCTACTATTTAAAGGACACTGTGTGTAAGCCTTCTTTAGTGACATTCCTCCCCAAATAGAGACAATCTCACATACTGAGAAATAATAGACTGAGTTTCTGAAGAAAATCATTTGTATATTGCACATTTTAATATTATTATATTTGGTGTTGTTGAATATTTAAGTTTATTTAATATTTTCACAGATATCACTTTATCTTGTTTATGTTTTACATACTCTTGTTCAAAATGATATTTATATTAATGTAAAGGTAAGGGGAATTTGGGCATCACTTTTATGCCTTTAAATTTTAGTTTCTTACGTGACCGCCACTGTAAGGTATGGCTGTGTGTCGAGGGCCCCGACATACTTCCACGTTTTGGGGTGGGGAGAAAATTGTAATAATATTTTAAACTTTAATTTCAAATTAATTAATTTCCAAGGTTTTATCTTAATTTAGCCCATAGTAACTTTATTCTAAAATATTCTCTTATTTCTTGATCCAATTCCACTGTCTCTACTTAATTAATTCAAGAGAAGCTATGTAAAATTGCTGAATCGGCTAAAAGCCTTACTTACCTAACTCCGCGTGAAGAGACAAAATATCGCTGACGAGACAAATTCTAGTTTAAAATCTCCCTGTGTTTCCCCTACTTCTTCGACGCGTGTAACGAAAATCACTATCGAAATCTTATTAATATATTAGCACTGTAAAGAAATATTTTCTCTATCAAAATCTCAGGTTATATAAGACCAGGGATAAAATGTTCAAGAGCTTTTTCCTCATTCCATTCTGTGTCGTTCTGTGTTCTCATCGCTTGCCTGCTTCGTCAAAATGAAATAAAACGACGTCACGAAATCAAAAGTATCTTCACTGTCTTCAAACAGCTTCAAATGTTTATCTAAAAAAATCTAAGGTTTACTTGTCTATCAAATTATCATGCCTAGTATCCATTAAAACATCATCTGAAGAGTTAATTGACGCTTAATTATAATAAAAAATATGCTTCAAGATTAAAATTCAACTTATTGATGCCTTTTCATCCCGATTGTATTTTCTTCATGGATTATGACATCTCTTCTTTCGTGTTTTTTATATATAAATTCTAGTTCAGTTAATCCACGAAAACGCAAGAATGTATAAAAGAACAACGACACCTTAATATATCACAAAGAGAATCAAAGATATAAAAACAAAAATGCCTTTTTAAAAATATGATTTCTTATTAAAATACGAAAAATATTATGTTAGATAAATTATTGCGTATTATAAATTCATTAAATTATGTTGTACTTGTATAATTTCTTAAATATATTCATTTAAAAATCTACTTAAATCAAAAAAGATTCTTTTGTATTTATAATTTAGTTGATTTTGTTTAAATGGTAAATTGAGTTGTTAAGCACACCCCTTCAAGTTTCTTAATGTGTGGCTTTGTAGCACATCTTCTCGGTTTGATTTGAGCTGATCATATGTTTCAAAATCTAGCTCCACACACCTCACATATTTCAAGGCAACCCTGTATTTTGTTCCAGTCATAATATGAACTGAGGATATGAAAAGTGAAATATCAATAGCAAAATTGAAATCTTTTCATCTGAACATCTTCTAAAATTGTATAAAAGTGATAAGTGCCCATTATCAGTATTCTATAAATAAATCTTGGATAGCAAAAAAAAAAATAAATTAAAACATATAAAAAGCAATGTATCCGATCATTATTTTCATAAATAAATGTGAAACATTATTTTCCAAATTTAAGATCTAATATAAAATTTAAGAAGTTGGAAATGACGCGCAGTTCCTGATAGATTCTTTCTTGATATGTTTTAAAGTTATAGTGTACATGTGGAAACAATAGAATGTCAATGTATTAGTAAAAATACAACTCGACTGATTTTTTTCAACAGAGTGGTCTTTAAGAATATAAATAAAAGCAAAGAACAAATACAGAAATGATAGAGTATTAATTTTTAAAATCAGGAATAAAGATTTTCCTGAAATATCTTTTGATAAATCTCTATTCGAATCCATATTCTGTAACGTTCAGTAGAATACTCTTGAAAAAATAAATCATTCCACCGCCAAATAATTTTTCAGGAGAATACTGTTTCGCTCCCTCTTTTAATGGATCAAATTCTGGTCAGAAACGTTTTTTGCTCTACATATAGATCTAGGATTCAATGGAAACATGAAAATCTTATTTCAAGAATAGAACCGATCCTTTTTTTTCACATCTCTATTGAAGGATGAAATAAAAATTCTTTTATCTAGGTGTCATAAGACGCTATTTTCACATCCGTGTTTTTTTCATTTACCAACTACTTTTTTTATGTATGATTTTAGACAATACAGTTTTTCCTCTCTTTATTCTTCACTTTTTTCCTCAAAGTAATGACAGTTGTCGGGGTCTTGCTCCTAAGTAAGATAAAAAAAATACTCATATGAAGAATGTTTCATTTTTTATAGGAACAAGTTACCCTTTATTTTTCTCTTTTGTTAATTTTCTTTTTTCTACCGTTGTCGTAATAATTAAGTAATAGTTAGTTTGTCCAATACAGCCACCAGGAAGTTAAATGTTGGCTGAGAGGAAGAAAAATTCTTCTTTTTAAGAGATACAATTTTTTTTTCCTAAACTTGTAAGATTTTTTACAAAAGTACGTACGCATTATTTTGTTATTTTGGCGCGTTTTACTTTGTGTGTGGTTTATTTATTTTATTATTATTAAAGAAAATGAAAGCTTCCAATGATTACAAGCATCCGAAGATTATGGAAAAATTATAACTTATTCTTTGGATTAAATTTCATTTTTTATCGCTATAATACTATAATGGCTAACAATATTTTTATTCATTTACATATTTTCCATCAGCTTACATAAAATAACGCGTTACATTCGTTTTGTGGTCGATTCTACCGTGGGAAATATTAATAATTAATAATAATAATTTTAATAATTTTTTCTACCAAATTGAGTTACTTATGCTGAGAGGAAAAAAACACTACTTTCTCTATATGGAATTTGTAGCCACATGACCAAGTTTTGTTAGTCTTAAAAATTAATTATACTGCCGCATTGAAAAGAGTCAATCGATTCTCCATGGCCGAATGGTCATAGCACTGGTATCTTAATCAAGATATCGTAAATTCAAATTCCCGCTAGAGACAATGAGGTTTCCAGTCTGTGTAAATGCCTTATTATTTGAAATATTTTATTGCAAGATTCTGGACATTTCTTTAGTTTACCAGACAAGTGTTCTGAACTTTTCTTACTGTCTCCAGAAAAGTATTCTGTAATTTTCCCTGCTGTCACTGTGTTCTCAGTTCAGAGTTGAGTTAATAAATTGGTTTAGCTCTACTTCTTGTGTGTGTCACTGCGTTCCATACTAAAGTATCTAGTGGCATTTTTTGGTGGAGGCACCGGGTACGATTCCAGTCAGCGGGGAAACAGATTTACTGAGAAGCGATCGCCTTAAAGGCCTTGAACCAGAATTTGGACATTATAATCCACCATCTAGAAAGACAAGGAAAATGCATGTGGAAAAGGAAACTAAACCGGTCATCCTGACACCAGCACAGCCACAATACAGGAATCCATCTGTATTTAAAGGTGACGTGGGACAGGACCAAAACAAATGGCTTAAAGAATATGACAGAGTGTCAAAATTCAACAGATGTGATGAAATGACTTGTCTCGCAAAGGTGATTTTCTTCCTGGAAGTCCCAGCGAAGCAAAGGTACGAAAATAATGAAGATAAATTGGCTTCTTGGGATGTTTTCAAATCAATGTTAAAAGAGGCATTTGGAGAAACACAGCACTATGTAAAGAAGGCATAAGAAGAGCTAAAGAATAGAGCTCAAAAATTTGGCGAAAGCACGTAGTCGTACATCCAAAGCGTGTAGGAGTTATGCCATCAAGTCAAACCTGATATGTCAGAAGAAGATAAAAAGTCTCATATGATGAAAGGAGTCGCCGAAGATGTTTACCAGGCAAGAAATAACCAATAGAGATGACTTTATTAAATAGTGTAGAAAGATCGAAGAGATGCAGCAAAAGAGAATCCGGGGTACAAAATTTGGAAGACTCCAAAATGTGGTACAATGGCTGCAATTGACCAACAACTGGATCTGGTATCACTAGTTCGTCAAATAGTTCTTGAGGAGGTCCAGCACCTCATATCTCCAGTAATCGATCCTGAACTCCAAGACAAAGGCATTATAGCCATTGTTCGAAAGGAAGTGGGAAATGCCTTGGCTCCTTTGTCACAGACAGCACCAGAATGGACAAAGGTCTATCCAAGACGCAAACCTTCCTATTCTGAAGTTGCCAGATGACCTATGCCCGTAGCACAGCAACCACAGAGGAAGACGGATGTCTGGCGCACCCCTGATAGAAGACCCGTCTGTTTCCATTGTGGCCGCCCTGGCCATGTAGTTCGATATGGCCGAGATCGCAAAGCTATTTTTGAGGCATATCGGGCTAATAGGAGAGATTTCGGCCGTCCGCCGTCGAATGAGGGACGCTATGCCGACAAGTACAGCCGACCAGCAGTCCGAAGTTTGTCGCCCAGCCCATCACGAGGACAATCGCCGTCACGCCGCTATAGATCTCCGCCGCCATATAGATCCAGTCATCTACTAGCCGGAGAAATGACTAAAACTAACAGTTCCTTCCTTGGGGTTGAGGCCGCAAAGATCATCCGATTGCCGCAAAGATGTCCGGAAAGAATATTGAAGTAATCGTTGACAATGAGCCAGTACCTGCCCTTGTGGACCCTAGAGCCTCATTTTCTGTTATCTCGCAGAAGTATCGTCGCCTACTGAAGAAAGTTATGATTCTAACAAATAAAAATGTTCTTTTAAAAGTCGCCGATGGAAATTACGTGAAACCAGTGGGAAAACGTATCTTCGTCTCGAAATCAATGGCCGACCTCAAGCGTTTGAATTTATTGTTTTGCCGCAATGCAGTCACGATATCATCCTTGGTTGAGACTTTTTGGGCTCTTCTCAAGCTGTTATAGATTATGGCCGTTTGAAGCTTTTGTTTCAAGACATCTTTCGAGAATCCCAAACTCCAAAAATCGGATGGTGGCATACGAACCAGGGGATTTGGTGAGGAGTTTTATATCAATTCGTAAAATAGGGCTTTCCGAGAAGCTCCTCAAGAGGTACTTCGGCCCTTATCAAGTTTTAAGGCGGTTGTCCGACGTCACCTATGAATTAGCCGATTTCGTTCCTAAATCTAAAAGGCGGAAACCGAAGGAAGTTGTCCACATTTTACGCATGAAGCCATACCATGACCCATAAGAACAAGACGACAAGATGGAGGTTCCGGAAAGAGACATTTCTGAAGAGTTTATTCCCCGTGAAGACGCAACGACATTTACTGGCCCTATGACTTGATCAAGAATTAGAGTCACAAAATTAAATGTCATAACATCGAGACGCTGTTCTTCGACGGAGGGAACAATGCCTCATTGCAAACAGGCAATCGACTCTCCACTGCCGAATGGTCATAGCACTGGTCTCTTAATCAAGAGATCGTAAGTTCGAATCCCGCTAGAGACAATGCGATTCCCAGTCTGTGTAAATATTTAATTCCTTGATTTAATTTTTTCCTTTATTTCATGTTCCAGAAGATTCTGGAAATTTCTTTAGTTTACCAGACAAGTGTTCTGGACTTTTCTTACTGTCTCCAGAAAAATAGTCTGGAACTTTCCCTTCTATTTATTATAAAAGCAAAACATATGTCTGTCACTGTGTTCTCAGTTCAGAGATGAGTTAATAAATTGGTTTAGCTCTATTTCTTGTGTGTGTCATTGCGTTGCACACTAAAGTATCTACGTGACAATGCTATCAGTTTTCGTCAAAATTCTACTAAGAACATCGATAATTTGCATTTATAACATATTTTTAGGAACTTGAGATCATTAAACTATTACCTATGAAAAACCTGCTCGCCCTAAATAAACTAGATAAAAGGGAAAATATGGTACATTCTCTCAGCTAACTCAGTATTTTTAAAAATTACTTGTGTCCACCGTATTTCAAAAAAGAAAGATTCATTAAACAATAGCGGTTAAAAACAAGAAAAAATTTCAGAAAAAATGAAAAACACACACACTTTTTTCAATTATAGCGTAGGAATTATGAATCGGGTATCTATTTATTTGAAACACTTTCATGAAAAATTTAGAATCGTTTCATCGAGAGAATACTTCTTGATAGAATTCTGCACTTAAGAATAAAATATACTATATCTTCAATTCAAAATATTTTTGTCATTCTTTAGGCACGTACAAAGAATGCCTCTCGAAGTTTGAAAACTAAAGAAATTATCACTAAGATTGTGATGTTGGGAGGTGATACAGATTTTTTTCGATTCCGATAACCGATAGTGGAACTCCAATGGAGGAATGGAGATAGCGAAAAAAAAAAAAAAGAAAGTATAAAGGATGCAATCTGGAAATTTGTGTCGTCGAGAAAATGAAAATCGATTCAATAGTTCACACGCATCTTTTTTTTTTAATTCTCATTTTTCAGGTGTGCCAAGAAAATTACATTGTTGCTTTATTTTTAATTCTATTTTTTTTTCTATTTCATGCTACATCCTGAAGAAGAGTTACATCGCAGGCAGTAAACATTGTTTTTAAAACTGGGATATAACAAAAGACATGAAAATGAATTGCGTTTTCGAATCGTTTTCTTTTTGTTGTCAAATTAAAACAAATCATTTTTCTTAGACTTTCTCTTTTTGGACACACCAGTCAATGAAGTGAATAATATTTCAAGCCTGTAAAGGAATAAACTGTGCACAAGTCAGATTGAGATATTTTTTCAACTTTATTTTATGAGTCTCTCGATGAATTAAGGAAATTATTTGTGTTATTTTTTATCTAATCGTTTCTTGCATGATATTTAAATAATCCGTTAAAATGATTAAACAGTAAAATATAAAGAATATAAAGCATTGATTATATTAAAGAACGGATATCTGAGAGCATAAGTGTACAATCAAGGCATACTAAATTTACCTTTAATGTTAAATTTCTTTTGAAAATATTCACTAAAATTTATATTCTTCTTGAAAACAGAATTGTAAATTAAGGAATAGTTTTAAATTTGTTAGTGTTTTCATACTGGCACCTCCTTGCTTTTTAAATTATTGGATTATTTATTTTTCTGTTAGATTATTTTCGATGATTATTTATAAACAGACAATGTAATCGAACGAAAGAATCAATAGTGGGTTGGCAACAAAATTCTAATTACATTTCTTAGAATGCGGTACTTATTTACATAGGGATGAAAAAGCATATAATTTGATGGGCAGTGGAAAGAGGAAAATGGCCCATTCTATCAGTGTAACATTAAAGAAAATGGATGTAATTTTAAAAACCTGAAATATTTTTACTTAGATATGTATGCATGAAGCAATTTTTCATTAAACTACGCTTTCAGTGAATATGAAACTAAGTTCGCTTACCAAAGCAAAATTTAAAGGAATAACTCTACGCTTTGAAGAGGTTTAAACTTTTGCAGAGAATGATTGTGAATTTAAGATATTGCAATTTGAAATGTTGAACAGGTAAGAATAAATGCATAGTATAATAATAATTTACGTGCAGTTTTATAATTTCATATTTTTTTAAAAGATTTGGGACTACATTAGGGATGGATTATTTAAAAAACGTTAAAATATTTCCCTAAAAAAGATTGAAAAAATATCGATTATAGCAAAATATACCAGTGAAGTACAAATGTTTCTTAATTAGACAAAAGAGGCTTGTTTTTTAACTAAAAATATATAAAGCAAAAGCCTTCTAATTTAGAGGTTTATCAAATGATTTGACGAAAATTCTGCAGATAGCCCCGGAAATATATTATCTATTTCCTGAATTAGAAACAAAGCTACATTTATTTTGGTAAATGTTAGCTAAAATTCTTATAGCAATCAGAAGGTGAAGAAAGAAATTCAAGAAAAAAAATTAGGAAAAGAAAGCCTAAATTATTGAGATATTTATATCTGTGAATTTAAATGTATGTAAATGTAGAAAATCAGAAAATAGTTATTTTAATTATGAAACAAATAATTTCTGATAAATATATATATATATATTTTATCAAACATAAATTGGAGAACTTGTTAACCAATTTCTCTTAACTACACGCTATAAATTTGCAAATAAGGCGTAAAAGTTAACCGAAATATTTATTGGAAATTTAATAAATTCTTTTCATATATTTATATATGTATAATAAAGTAAAAATTAATTTTCATATTCAACTGTGAATTAATTTGACAAATTCTATTCATCAAATAGAAAAGAAGAAACGTATGCCCTCAAAATCTATTTTCTAACCAAAACATTAATCAAAATGCATCTTTCCCGCAAAAGTCGAAAAGTGTTAACATTTAAGAATAAATTTATTATTTCTAAAAATGTATCAAAATAAGGCATTATACTTGTTTCCTGGAGGTATTGTTACCTTAAAACACTAGGGTTAAAAAAAAGCAGTTCAATTTGAAAGTCATATTATTAAGGAAAAAAAATATTATTTAGATAAAATTATTAATTTTATCTAAATTAATTATTTAATTTCACTCATATTTATAAATCAGAATTATTCATTCATTATCCATTTGCGTTCAGTTCATAGTTTTATTTAAAGACATGTAAGAATGAAAAAAAATATGATAATATTTATTACTTATTAAAACAGATAGCTTGGATGCTGCTAAATGACTCATTAGGCATGAAAGAGTCTCTCTTATTTAGATTTTGTTTTAACATAAAAGTTATATATTTATAATTTGCGATTCAGTTAGCATATTTCGTAGGAGTAAATTTGAAAGTTCATGAGTCAATTGGGAATTCTTATCCATTATCCATCTTATCCCTTTCACTAATTATTCAATAAGTATTTGAATTCATTTAACTACACTCATGTCCATAAAATCAGGATAATTCAGAGTCACCCAGAAATTGAACTCTAAAATACATATATAACCCGTAAAATGACTACACACATCTTCAAAATTTCATATGCAAATTGCAGGAAGCCACCAGATGACACCGATAGTACGTCACAATGATGAAAGTGTAAGGGAGTGATGTATAAGGAATACAGGCAAAGAAGTAAAATTGATTGCAATGGCTTTATAGGCCTTTCCGTGCAATAACCGCATATTTATGACACAAAGGGCGCAGTTGGATGATTTTTTACTTGGTAGGATTATCAGCCTTCTGGAATGTGGGCGTACCCAGCTGGAAGTATCAGAGAACTTGATATCGCCCAGAGTGTCTCCAAGCTTTGTCAACGATTCCAAGATGATGGTAATGTGATTATACATTACAGCACAGGTCGCCCCCGAGTTACAACGCCGAATGAGGACTTGGTGGTTACTGCCAAAAGAAACAGACGGAGCACAGCATCAGACCTGTCTCGTCAGCTCTCTTCAGCCACTGGTACAACAGTTTCAAGGCAGACCGTACAGACGCTTAGGGCAGATTGGTCTATATTCTCGTAGGCCTGCCAGATATGTTCCACTGCTTAGCCTGGAGTAGAGAGCATGCATTGTGGACACCGCAACAGTGGGCTTGTGTGATGCTTTCCGACGAGTCCAGGTTCAGCTTGCAGTTTGACTCCCGCCGGACTTTCATATGAAGTGCGCCAAGTATCCGTTACTACCAAGAGAACATCACTAACGACACCGTTACGATGGTGCAGGATTGCCCATTTGGGGAGGAATTATTCTGGGTTCCAGAACTGATCAGCATGTTCAAATTGGAACCATGACAGGCCAGATCTATAGGGACGTCATTCTGGAACAACATGTACGTATGTTTCGGGGCGCCATGGGCGCAGAATTCGTGTTTATGGATAAAAACGTATGTCCTCACCGTTCAAACATCGCAAACGGATGCCTTCGATCGGAGGATATCAAACGTATGGACTGGCCAGTATTCTCACAGGACTTGAATCAAGTAGAGCATGTGTGGGACATGCTTGGCTGAGAAGTTGCAGCCCGTCAACCACCGCCTACATGACTACCGGAACTCCGGAGAGCATTGCTTGATGAGTGGTTTAATATTCTCCGTGATCAGATCGATAATTTGATACTCTGCACGCCTAGGCGTTGTACGGACTGTATTGCATCATCTGGTAGACATACCATGTATTAACCATCATACCTACCATGTAATATTGGTATTTGTAAATAGGTTTTTTTTTCCTGTAATTAGCTCCAGGGAGCAAAAAATCACAATTTTCATTAATGATATCAAACATATATCATCTTTTATGTTCTTTATTTTTGTTTAAAAAATAGGCTTTACAAATAAGTCATATTTGTTTTGCTTCTGACACTTTCTTTTCCTGAACTTGCATTATCCTTAATTTAAGGACATGAGGGTAAAATAAATAATTAATTCAAATAATTTAATAGTTTTAATAATACAAATAGAAACATTAATTAATTTTATTTCTTATTTCCATCTGTACTTCAATTACATTAGATTAATTGCTAATTTGTTTTCATGAAATGAATAATATGATTTGCATAAACTCATAAATTCGGTATTAAATGTTTAAGTCAAAAGTTATGTTATCTTATTTATTTATCAATTTAACAAAAATTTAGATAATTTACATTTCTTATTTTATTTATTTTTCAGGAAGTAATGATAAGTAATTGTAATAGAGTAAATAATTTAATAAAGAGTAATCTAAAAGACTGAATCTAAAGCCAAATCCTATTAATCAATGTGCAGTGCAGAAAAAATCAACTATCAATGAAATCAGATAAACAAAATGAAATATTTTACATCATTGCCATATATTTTATGCACCACAAAACTTTTATGATATAATTTTTTGTGAAGTAATTTAATAACAGCTGTATGTATATAATTAATTTTCTATTTAATTATCAATATGTCTAGATATTTGTGACATGAAAACCGATATCATGGGCTTGACACTAATTAATTATTTAATGGTTTCCCTATAACAAGTTTGTCATCCAGCTCTATGCAATTCGACACTACTTTTTATGTACTGTCTATATTGTTCTGAAGGAAAGGTAAATGCATTGTTCGTAGTAAATACAAATTCAAGCTCGTCTAGACGTCTATTTTTTATATGAAAAATTATATACCAACACATTTTTTCGAATTAAATTTCAAGACTTTTTTAATTCCTTCAATATTTAGTAATGGAATACTTAAAATGAGATTGCATTCCATGATTTACTGTTCAATGTGATTTTTTTAACAAGCACATAAAATGCCAAATTAACATCTGTGCCTTTATTGATCAAAAAGTAAATAGAAAGTTTCCGTTCTATTTTTTGTCCGATATCTAATTCTGAAGCTTCCGGAGAGACGAGTATTTTTAATTGGAAAAATGCTTCTAGACGATAGGAAAAATATTTTATATTATTTAAGTCAGTAAATGTATTACATAAAAAAAGAAATTAAAAATTTTTATAGTTTTTCTTGGCTCAGTTAGTCATGTTCATTAAAATATTCATACCTCAAACATGTTATGAATACACAGAAAAAGAAATTCCATTCTTATATGATTAAAAATGACAAAATTATGAAATTTTGAATATTGAAATTTTATGCGTCTCAAGCACTCCTCCACAAGCACAATACTTCTGTTTTTGTGGCAATCACTGAACAGCCTAAAAAATGAATCTTTGTCTTCTCAATGGGAATGTAATTTTTTAAATATACATCATTTTAAATAAGAAAAAAATATAACTCTGCCATTGAAATATGTGAAGATTACTCAGCTTTAAATGCACAAAAAGTTCCTTATGCATATGCAAATTTGATTTAAAGAAAATTTGATTTGAAATTTGAAAATTTGAAAAAATTAATATAGTACGGATTGGTCTCATTTTCTATCCTATCTGAGTATAATTTAATTTTATTTATTTTAACAGGAGCAAAAAGACGAGTTTAATTTTTCCATTATTTTATTTTGTTTAATACGATGTACTACGCTCATTGTTTTCTGTAATTACTTCGGCCATTCGTTTTTATTTCAGTTATTTCTTTTTATTAATACAGTAAATATTCTGTGCCAAAAAATCGTTGCCAATACTAGGTGATGATATTTAATTAGAGATTATATGGTATATTAAATTTTAAAGGCAAGATAGATTTTTTTTTCAATAATAACAAAGTAACTGAAAATAAATTATGTGTTTTTTAAATTATATTTCTGTGTTTTGAGAAATGAGTTCTCAAAACAACTCTTGCATGCCAATTTCCTTTTTTATAGTAGTTTTTTCTCCATTTAAGTTAATTGTTAATAATCAAGCCAAACAATTTAATTAGAACCAATTAAATTAAATATTTCTTAATCATAATTATTTTATTAACTGCCCTAATTGGAAGCATTCAAAAGTCTCACGAATACCATGGAAATCCATTCTGATATTATTTTCAACTTTACTTATAGTAGAAAAAAAAATCCCAAATCACTAATGATTGATTTTTTTTTTTGTAATTTTTATAAGTTTCAATTTTTCTAAAATACCCGAAGATTATAATTTTTTAATGTTGTTACATTTATTTCTAGCAACCAATAGTAGACTTGAAAGTAATAATTGATTATTCGGTTAGTTAATTAGAATAATTCAATATAGGATTATTCTCTTTCCAGTTAAAGTACGATCACGTTTAATCTCTAATAAATCAAAAATTTCATTATATCCTAATCTGATCCAAAATAAAATTATCATAAAATGATATGAAAGGTTACAAGAATTTGTATGATTTGCAAATTTGCAATCTTAGTATATATGATTTAACATGAAAAAGTAATAAACTTAACGAAGAGTTTGCTAGATGCCGATGGATTATGTACTCAAAAGTGTACAACACACATGGTGAACATTATTGTTTCAATATTTTTATCTTTCATATTGCGCAGTATTTAAATTGTTCAATTAAAAACTATCTAATCAATAGTTAAAATTTCAGTCTTAATTTTTTTTAACAGAATTAATGTTTTGCTGTCTGAATGTTAAGAAAAGAAGTAACACAGATAATATATATATTTTTTATAGTTGTAGCCAGCACTTTACATTTTCCATAACTTAAACATATTTAACTTTCTTTAAAATTTCTCGACACTTCCCCTTTTCCAAATATATTTCTCTTTTATCGACATTATATAATCGATTATCATATTTCTCAATGACTAATTGCCTTCTCTATTTATAATCACGCTTATTCTTTCCTGTACTAATTTTAATCAAAATTCATAACAGAGATATTTTAGATAACAATTGTGCAAGATTTCAGGGCAATTTCGAATCCCAGAGCAACTGTTTAGAACTTCCGTCTTCCATTAAAGAAGCTCTCGTCCAAGGTAATTAAGGGCAAGGAATATTCTGGTCTACCATCGATTCTATAATTAGTAGGAATGGAATACCATTTTGGATTATCGCTGCCCTTTATTCATTGTAGCGCTGAAGCCGAAAGTAGATGTCTACCCATAGTACAGAACCATTTGTACCGCTGCAGAGTTGTCAGTGGTTGCCAGAAATCAGTAGAATGACGTTAACTATCGATACAGATTATGATAATGGTTAGGCGAATAAGTTATTATGTAATTAAGGACTCTTGTTAGCCTCGTTTTAAAGGAAATTTTCAGTTTTGAGTCATTTGAGACTTCGCTCGAATAAGTCTATTCATCTGAATTTTTGAAATAAGCATTAGTATTTTGAGCATTTGATTCTTTCTGATATTTCTAATAATTGTTGGGAATTTTGTTTACTGGCAAATTAGACAATAACGATATGCAGAAATAACAATATCGATATAGTTATGAATATCATGCCACTACGTGTTCAATTAATTGTTTTTTTATTAATATAACTAAAGGTTATAGTTATAAAAGTAATCTACTCAATGTTATTGATATTTTAATGAGGTGCATTTTGAATATCAAGACAATCGGCTTAAAACCTTTAATAAATGCATTTAAGAGACCTACACTCAAATAAAATCATTAAAATATTAGCAAATACAATTTTTTTTGTCAGCAATTATTAATAATTATCAAATATATGAACTAACATTTGAAATATACTAAATAATTTATTCAATGAATATTTATACTGTACTAATAATAAATTCAACTTAAACTAACATTATACTAATAAAAAATTCAAATAATACTAACACTGTACTAATAATAAATTGAAATAATATTTTAAATATACTAATTATGATAAAAATACTAATTATTTAAATATATATGTAAATCAGGAACTTTATGATATCTAATTTTTAAAAATACAAATTAGACTTTAGAGTGTGAAAAATTAGCAATGGCCATTATCAGTTGAAGGTTAAAACGGTAGAATGTGTATCAAATTTCATTAAAATTGGACAAAATCTGTAGATTTCTACAAAAGGGATTTATATATTCTTAGACGACAAGCCGCCTTTAGCATCCAAGGATATTATTTTGGAATTTATCACAAAAAAAATGCTCACTGAACTCTTTATTAATTAAAATTTTAAAAATGACTCAGATATGCATATTTCCATTCTCCAATGCATATCTATAACGAATTTGTTTGTTATAGGTCACATGACTTTTTTAACCAGTAATATATCCACCCATATCAGGGATAATAATTATTCATTTATGAAATAAATATATTTGAAATGAGAATTGTTAGTCAAAATATTTGCCAAGTTTTTTTACAGCAGTGTTTGATTATAATGGTTGTGATTCTGACTTTTTAAACTTACATAATTAAAAATACTGATGTTTTAAAAAATTTTGACATACAAAAAATGAAACAAAAAAGCCTATTTATTGCATTTTTATCATTGGTTTACCAGACAGAAATACACATTAAATTAAAAAATCTTTCTGATACTACTATCTATAAATTTTATAGATAGTAGTATCAGAAAGATTTTTAGAATTATTAACCATATTTAGAGAATATTATAAATGTGAAATTTGATAAGGAATAGATTTTCCATTACTAAATACTTTATGTGCAAACTATAGATATTTCTGTTTCCATTAAATTACTTTAGTCAACAATCTTGTTTTTTATATAATTTTTAAAAATCAATAATATCTAATAAAGAATATCAAGTGTAGTGTTGTAATTTTAGTCCGGTTAAATTAGCAAAAACTAATTAAGAAGGCGCTATTTTTCTTATTAAATGGTCAGATAAGAATGATGATCTATACTTGTCACACAGAATGTGCGTTGCTCAAAAAGAAAGTATATCTCCCCCACCCCCTTAAAAATAGGTTAGCTTACTTAATATACTTCAAATCCGTAGCTTGAAGCTTTGAAGATTGGAATTCGATCAAAAACGTTGCAATTTATTTTGTCGCAAATAAAATTGCAAAGACTTTAAAGGAAATTTTTAAAAAATATTAAAGAATCTGATAAAACATAAATATTATTTTTTAAAGCTGAAATATATAGAATATTGTGTTTGGTAAAATGAAGTGATGTTAAAACTATTTGCTCAACCAATGTCGAAATCCGAATTCCGCGCCATTTAGTGAAATTCTATTTCGAAAATAAATCTTTCCAATACCAAATAACTTTTTAGAAAAAAAAATAATGTTTGCTCTTCTCTTTTAATACAGCCACATTCCTGTCTGGTATTTTTTTTTCTTTTAGTGGGTGTAGAATTCAATAGAAACATAAAAATCTTGCTCCACGAATAAACTCAAAATCTTTATCTGAGTCACTGTTGGAGAATGAAAAAGAATCTTTTATGTACGTGTCAACAGACTCAAATTTCACGTCATTATTTTCATTTTCTGACAGCATTTTTTTACGTATTATTTCGCACATTACCGTTTTTTCCCAAAATTTCAGCGGTTTTTTTCTTCTTTTTTTACGAAGCAACGAAAGTGTTCGGAACCCTTCTTTTAAAGATGACGGAAGATTGTCAATTTTTTTATGTCTTATACAGTGAAAGATTTCTATTTCTTCTTCCTTTGACAAATTTAATTTGTCTGCTTTTGAATTTGTTGCAAAATTAAGTGATAGCTCATTTAAATAATAAACAGAAAGTAAATTTTAGATGAGAACTTCAGAAAAAAGTTTTCAATTCAGTACATTTTAGAAAAAAATTACGCATGCAAACATACACATAAATACTGCAGGAAGTAATTTATTTGCACATTTATATGTAATGCTATTTTTTTTTAATCCTGTTACATTTGTTTTTCTGAATGTATCCTTTATTTGAAGATACTGACATATCTTTATCAAAAGTCAGTAGAATGCGATACGATATTAAGATAAACAGGTAAAAAGAGAAATGAAAATATAGTAGAAAGATACAAGTTGAATATAGTAGATACAAGTTGAAAAAGTTTGCTTCATTTATTAACACTACCTAAAGTTCAAAGCGCTTTCTGTATAAAATTTTAAAAAATGCTATGAGTAGTTATTATTAATTCGAATTTAAAATGTATTGTTATAGTAGAAAGTAGCAAAAATGTATAATTCAATACAGAATTGGGTTTTCTTTTGAAATGAAGAGAATCAAATTAAGCTTTATTTTGAAAATTGCATTTTATTAATAAAGAAATGTTGGAAAATAATAGCTTAGTTACAATGTCTACTAATTACTACAATCTTAATCATTTAATATATCTACTAAAAATCCGATGAAATATTTTTTTAAATACAATTGAGTTAAGTTTGAAAAGTTCAACCCTCTTAAACCTTTTTTTTTGTGCTTATAGAATTCTGCTAATATTTTCTGGCAGCAGTTCTTTTTTTGCATCCTTGTTTCTGTGGATTTTTTTCATCATTTGTGGTTACATTTTAACTAGATGCAAAATGAAAGATTATGCTTCGAAACCAAGCTAGTATTATTCTCAAATCCGATTAAAATATGAGTGAATTAAGAATAACATTCATGTTTTACTTCGCAGAAGATGCAGCTATTCATGAAACAACAGGAATACAGACATTTTCAAGTTCTTCAGGATATTTTATGTCTATAATCTTAAACTACATTCCGAGAACTAAATTAGGAAATAACATATTCCTTTATATATATATATATTATTCAACATTATTCATATATATTTCTTATTCAAACTAAAACAAAAAAGGAACATGAAAAACTTCATAGTATTTAGAGAGCGCAATGCAGCTACTTCTAAAACACAGATGAATTGAGACAAAAGTATTAAAATCAAGTTAATAAGAAAATCAAATTAAACCAAATAAAAAAAGAATCTGGCGTGAACACTTTTTTAATTGTCACCCTCAGGCAGGAATTAAAAAAAAGATTTTTTTTCTGTGAAGGAATACAGACAAGACAGTCTAATAATGATTCCTCGTGACCAGAAAATCCCCTGAAATTAGGCCCAAGGGATATACCATTTTAACAGAAAGGAAAATACAAAACAACAAATTAGATGAAAAAAGTCCACTAACAAGTAAAAATACAATAACAAAATAACAATAAAAACAAAAATAGCATAAAAACACTCAAATCAGTGATGCAAAAAACAAAAAGGAAAGAACATACCAGAAGCAGGCAAAGAAATTTTAAGATATCGATAGTGATTTCCGCTTTATAAAACCACAAGGATAAGATATGTGAGGTAAAAAAACAATTGCAGGCTCCCAGCACTATCTATTGAGTGATCAAATATGCAAGGATAGTTCATTTTTTATTTTAGATAAAGGATTAATCCCAAACCATACCTTGTTTAATTAAAAAGTTGACATTACAGTAATTTCTAGGAAATTCATTTTTAATTAAATTTTTAATGAGTTTATTTGATGCTTCAATATAGGAATTTTTATTATTGCAAACCCTTTTAATTCTGTTAACTTGTGAGAAAATTAGATTTTTGAAAATTTTAGAGTTTAGATTGGAATGATAATCACAAAGTGTTGTTATTTTAAAGTTGAATTCATCCCTTTTATCGTAGATACCAACTATTGTTTTGTCATTAGCAATTACGATTTTTAAATTCAGAAAGGTAGCCTCAAGTTCAATTTTATTCGTTTCTGTTAGAATTATATCTTTTGGATAGCAATTATAACAATATTAGTTTTGTCGAAGTTTATCAAAAGTAGGTCATCAATATACCTCCACCCGTTTATTAAATTATATTTAATTATTTTTTTCTCATAGTAAAGTAGTAAAATATTAGCTAAAGCACTTGAGAAAGCTGTTCCCATTGGAATGTTCTTAACTTGTTTATAAAAAATTAATACCATTAAAAGCGTAATTTTCAGTAATATTAAAATTATATAACTCTAGGCAGTTATTTTTAGGAATGACATTTTCATTTAAATATTCGTCATATATAAAAGTGCAGACCTTTATTAATTTTTCATGAGGTAGATTGGTGTATAAATTTTAGAAATCATATGCCGAAACGGATGGCGACGGTTTGAATTTTAGATAAATAGTCACTAGAGTGGTAAAAGTACTATTTTTCTCATAAATGAACATGTTTCAAATCTATATTTTAATCTATATACTCGGTTACATTTTTTAAGGATATCTCTTAAAAGGTCTATATAATATTGTCAAATCAAGTACTAAAAAAAGGAAAATAAAGCGTGCTAAACAAACCTACTTTCTGCATTTCTATGTATTAAGATAATATTGTCGGTTGATTGATGTTGAATTATTTAAAATCTAAATTTGTAAGAACTTTCAAGAGTAGAATTGTTTAATAGAAGACACAATAACCTTTATTATTGATGAAATTTAAAAATAAAAATGAAAATTTAGGGGAAAGCTACATATATGTACCAGTAAAGAACATATTAAACTAAACAGAATGATATATTTTATTTAATTATAAAATTTACTGTCTGCAGTAATAAAAGGTGCTTCGATATTTCTTCAACGAAGTAAGTTTCAAAATACAACATTTATCTGTTACTATTTTACAATTTTTTTTTCGGATCTAAAATAATGCCTTACTTTTCCTATAGAAAAATAAGGAAACTTATTTTTACTTTCAAAGAATTGGAATTTCTCTGAATGATGGACATATTTTCTATTTCTGAGAAGTTTAAGATAAGTTTGCTGATATCGAAAAGACAAGTTATCAAACGGTGCATATCATTTTTTTCAAAGTATAGTGATACAAAAAAAATTAAATATTTTTAAATACTTATTATCTGAAATTTTATCATTATTTGTTTCAAGTAATTTTAAATATGACGCAATTTTCAGTTTTTTCTTAACACTGATTTTTTAATACCTTTAAATGCGTCGAATTTTGAATTTCATTGAGAATGAATAAAATTAATATGTTTGTTTTACTTGCATCCTATCTAATTTGTTGAAAAATATATCGCTTAAGTAAGAATTCTCATTTAACGTAAAAATGTTATCTTCGCTCTATTCCATCATCTTAACGAAATCCTTCATCAAATTAGATACTATTTTGGAAACTGGCATCGGCTTTCGGTTGACCTGGAGAACATTCGTGACAAATTCGGAACATTTTGACAGAAGAAGCATTAAAAATGAGATATTTAAAAGTAAATATATATATATACATATTTTTTTGTAATGTTCAAAATTTTCTTTGCCACTCTCATGTCATTTTACAAAGAATTGAATTCTGAGTTTGGAGATAGAAAAAAATATGTATATTGTAAGGATTCAGAACTTAAGGGGTGACAGGGGTGGACATAGAATATGACTGAAACTACGAGGGTTAGAAGGAAGGAGAAAGGGGACAACAAAGGATGCAATCTGGATTCTTGAGATGTTGAGAAAAACGAAAATCGATTTCAAGGTTCGCATGTTTCTTTTTTAATTCTCATTACTCAGGGCTGTCAAGAAAGAGGACATTTTTGTCTTCGTATTTTTCAATGCATTTTTTTTCTTTCCTGGCCTTCTTCACGAAAAGGAGCTAAATCGGAGAAAGTGAAGGATATTTTTTAAAGTCGGAATACGAAAAATATGGAAATGAAATGTACGCCTGTGTTTTTGCTTTTCTTTTCTTGTGCTCAAATAAAAACAAGTAATTATTCTTCAACATTCCCCCTTTTCGCAGATGTCAGTTGCTGCATGAAGGACCGTTTTAGCCCAGAGAAAATAAATTGAGCACTCATCGAAATTAAAAACTTTTTTTCTTCTTTTCTGTTCTTGATGATAATTCATCTAAAGGTTTTAAAGAAAATTATTATTTTTTTCAATATCCGACTTTAGATTTTGAAGTTAATACAAACTATTTGTCAAAACTATTTCAAACTGCAAAATAAACATTATGTTTATATTAAAGAATTAATTTTTAAGATTATTTCACATATTCATAATATGATAAACTCCACTTTAAGAATTACAATGTATTTTATATTTTGAAATATCCACAGGCAGGTTAAATATCATGGAAAATATTTAGATGTTCAATTTATAATTATTTTTCTTATCTTTTTAATATCTGATAAGAAATGAAAAAAATTATAAATGCATGGACACAAATTTCTAAAAAAATGCATGGAATGTAAGCATTACACATATTATTTAATATTTAATATATTTGATATTTAATATTTATTTAGTACTCTGTTTATTTAATATTGTTGTATTTTATTTAATATTCTATTTTTTGAAATTTATTTATATTTTTTGTAGGTAGAGTACCCTTATAACGCACACACAAAGCAAACTTGCTTTGAACCTTGACTATGAATATGTATGATGAGGAAAATATCACAATTTTGCACTAAGGCACTGCAAATCTGCACTAATCCCAATCATATTATCATAGTAAAATCACTGAGGATAAAAATTTCAGTCATTTTAATTTTAAATCGGGATGTAAAAAGACGTAATTTTACTATATCTTCCTTTATGTACCATTGTGTATCTCTTCCTTTTGTTGGGTGAAAGAATTTGAAGTTCAAATTTCAAAAGCTTCTTCTTTTGCGCCACTCATCCGCTAAATCATGTTTGCACACACACACACACACACACACACACACACACACACACACACACAC
>JAPMOR010053854.1:49734-98162 GCA_026543865.1 Argiope aurantia
ATATATATATATATATATATATATATATAAAATTAAATATTTATTAATGAGTGAGAATTCCAGAAGCCTGTTGCCTGTTCATTTTCTAATTGTCGCTAACAGAGGAGTTTGTTAAATATATCAAAATGAAAATTTTACTGTCTGTATCTTATCATTTTGTGTGAGATATACATTAGAGAAACAAAATAGTATTCTCTATCTAACTGAAATTTGATTTTCGGTTACAAAAAAAAAAAAAAAAAAAAAAACCCAGGAAAAAAAAAAAATAAATTAAATTAATTAATTAATTAATGTAATTAAAGCTTATCTCAATGTTGATTCCAAGATACTGAATGTTCTTCCTGAGAATCTCCTAGTCGATTTGTTTGTTGGAAAAGAAAGTTAAAATTTGATCTGTTTGTCTACGAAAACGGCCTGACAACTGACGAAAAAATAAACATCTTATTCTAAATAAATTTGCTGTGTTAAAAGATGAATCCCCCCCCTAGCTGTGAAAATATATCTATTTTATGGAAAATCATCGAATTTGAACAACTAAGTGGAATTAAAAATTTTCGAGGATAACTCTAAAATAAATAATGACAGAAAAGAACGGTGTTTTCTATTATCAAGAGAGAAATTCATTCCTCATGCAAATAAAAAAAAAATATTATAAACGAAGGAGAAGTGTATCAGCCTATGCAGAAAGTAATTGAAAGTATTAACAATTGGAAACAGAAAATAACGTAGAATTTTTCTGATAGACATTAGGTTTCGTACTTATGTCCCTGAAATCACACAAATATTACAAGGAAATTATTCTGGAAAGTAAAGTCATCTCTACATGATACATTATCAGTCCTTCTGTATTTGGCAAAGGATCATGTAGAGGTGTAGGGAAGTGAGCAAACTTATCCTCTAGCTAAACAAATAACAGTAAAACATTCGATATTATGTCGATCTCTAAATCTTGGATCTAAGTAAATGGGGCAATTCTCCTAAACCAAGATTTATTAATGGGATTTACTTGTAAGTGACTATAAATCGTTGTTTTAGTGATTTAATTATAAACCAGTTACTCATTTTGTATGGAACTTTCCGGCTGTAAGAAGACAATTTTCAAGAGAATTCAGTGGAAATGAGCCTTGTGAGTTTGACCTAAGGCAGTGAATCTACTAGTATCATTTTTGATTGATCATTTTCAAGAATGTTAGAACAAAGTTATTCTTAAACAGTTTGTTATTTTTGATATTAAAATCGAGATAAGCGTTATGAAAACATTTGAGGAAGCTTTGAAAATCATCTCTTGATTATGTTAATGATATATATTGATTACGTTTTTTGCATTTCTTGCAACTCTTTTCTTATGTCCTGCTTTTTGCTGTTTACTTTGATTCGTTTTATTGTAAATAGTTTCAAATTTGAAGAAAAAATTGTGACTAGGCAGAGTGAGTCTTTTGGAATGAAGGCAAATTTAATCGTAATTTTCAGTAGTTCAAAATTCTTTAAAAAAATCGTTATATTATGCTTTATTTAATGTAATCTTATTTTGAAATATATCAATGGTCAGGTTTTTTTTCTTTTTTTTATGCCCAGTGTTGAATAAAGTTCTAATTATGTCGTTATGTTACTGGAGATTCTTGCAAAAATTTAGGCACGGTGACTGTTCAGTATGGCTTTTTTGTAGAAGCAGCTGTCACTTTTAAAATAATTAGTAAAATTGGACAAATTGGCAGGGTGGGTTACAAATTGTGTTCACCTATTCACTTCATAAATGTCGATATCTAATTTAAATTAAAATTCCAATTAAAAATTTAAAATTATGTATTAAGATTCTAAGAGGAAATGCGAGATTATTGTACCTCTATCAAACATGAACGATCTTTCAAATCGTTTGTAAGGATTTCAAGGATAAATTTTGCATTTATCTTCGATTCAACAATTCTTTGCTGGCCCATCCTTTGTAGGAATTTTGTGAAGCATTGTTTTTACCTTCAGAGTCCCAGCAACCTTGAAATGAAGAGATGCTTTGTGTAATAACAAGTCATTCGATGACAAGCAAAAAGGCGTCATGCTTTGTTTTCTACAAATTATGGAAACTACTCCTCAATGTAAAAATGGACTTACCTATGGAAATAAGTGTACGAATGCATTCAAAAGTGCAGTATTAATTATTTTTTATATTTTGTTAAATACCATTGAAATAAGAGGAAATAACGAATTCACTGGCAAACGTCCTTGAACTTTTTTCTCTGTTTCAATGTAAAAAATACTGGAAAATACATAGAAACTAGAATAATGACTCAAAATTTCCTGTTTCTTCTGTACTGGAAGTATTAATTGTTCACCTGAAAATGGCATTCTTTCTAGTTCAATTATAAACGTTTCTTGTATCAAAAACTATGCTAATTCTGTCAAAAATTCAAAGAAAAAAGATTTGAAACATAATGTGTTTAACTGCTAGGAATTGCTATAAAACGAATTTACATCTTGCATAAACATCGCTTATTTGCATTTTATATGGTAATATAAATTGTAAAACTGATTACTTCTTTGTCGTTTTCTTCCATAATTTCAGTAAACAACTAGTCTATGACTTTCTGCATTTGGTTCCATTGAATTTGTTTGATTCAGATTATATACTTTGTAATATTTTATATTTATATACAAGTTTATTTTGGCGCTAATAGTGTCAAATCTCACTAATTTGGAGTTATATCAACATCTATGGCGGATTTGTAATTTTAAAAATATATCATTTGAAGCTGTTTTCGTTATCTTATTTCTCACATATTCTTCTATTTTTTCGAATAATATAAAATATTATAAAATAAAAATACATACTTAAAACTTAAGATTAGAATTTTAAAAAAAAGAAGCGTTCGGAATGAATGATGTGTCTAATATGAGATATAAAATGGCCTCAATTAATGGCGGGGTAAGGGAATATAAATTCTATGATGTTTTATCCCTACATTTATTTATATGTACCAAAAGGAAAATATTAATTTAAAAATGTTTTTATTAATAATTTGTGGAAATTATTATTAATACTTCTCAAATATTAGTTTCTTTAACTCATGAGAAGGCAATATGTTTAATTTTTCAAAATGCGTTGACGCTTCCAACATAGAATATTTCATCATAATAAAATGTTAATGGGCCCGTGTTAGGGAAAATAACAACTTAATTAAAATACACCCTATCCCCCGAAGTTGTGAAGTTACTTTTCTCACGTATAAATTAATTGCATCTAGAAAGACATCAAAATAATGCGCTGTTTTTGTTCATTGCAACCTTAGTGTTATCTTAAAACATTTTAGTAAATTGCTTAAAAGTCAGTTAGGTATATTTTACCAAAAGCTTTATTTAGTGTTATTATTTGTTTAATGTTAGGAACTATGTAAAGATAGAAAGTTTACTTTTTATCTCCATTGTTATTTTGTTTAGCCCTTGTTTTTACTGCAGCGTAGATTTAATTATATTTTGGGTTAGAGGTTAAAATGAGAAACATAGCAGACGTGGCATAAATGCCTGAAGTAAGAACTTATATGACAAAATTAAACATTTTATGAGGATTAAGTCTTTAATTTATTCCTAATGAGAATAAATTGGTAGGAATTATAACAATTTCATTTGTATATTTATCAATAAGCATTTAAATATCATCTAATTTTGCTAACATGCTAATTCGAAATTGCTTTTCATAAAAACACCTTTCATATATATTTTTATATATTAAATCCAGATCCATTACACATCATAAAATATATTTCCTGTTTTTTATCAATTAAAAAAACTAATTAATTCCTTAATTCGAAACCTTCACTGCAAATTTCATTTTATTTCAAAATTTGTGAAAAATTAAGAAGTGTTTATAAATAAATTGAATTTAAGACATCTATTTTTACTTTCATTTTAGTTTTATATAATATATTGCCAAAACTGTCATTTCGCATGTAAAATATTATTTATTATCTAAAAATAAATATTATTTTAACTCAAACATTCTTTTTATATAAGATATCAGAGTAGAAATAATTCTCTGATAAACTATAATTTTATTTTAAATAAAAGAAAATTTTCAGTCTAACTGAATTATTTTTAAAACACATAGATTTTCAAAAACATTAAAAACATTAACAATTGATTTTTGATATCAGCAAAAGGCTAATGTTTTACCAAAAACTATTAATAATTTTAAAAAATGTAATAACATTTTATTAAACATTGTGAGTTGTCATTCGGTATAACATAAATAATTTTAAATATTTTTAATGATTTTACGATCTATCAAATAATCCCTTTAAGAAAGGGAAATATAATTTTTAGTAAATTAAAATTTAGTTATTTCTATAATAATTACCGAAGCCATCCTAACCAAATTCATATTGTGTAGCATCGTTTTTTCCCTGAAATTAATTAGAAATAATTTTAAAAAATAATAAAAGTGTGCGGTAAAATATATTCTGAAAATTTAGAAAATAGAATGATTTTAATTGCCGCAAAAATGTAAAAAACACAATTTTGATCCAATTAGGCTAATAAATGGATCAAAATTACTATTAATACATACAACAAAATACAATAATAAGATTTTTTCTTTGAGAAATTTGATAATAGCAGATATGTGCCCGCCAATAATTGATTTATCATTTTATTATCACACTGCCAAGAAAATTGTTGCATGAAAGTCGATATCATATATTTGATGCTGATTAATTAATCAATAGTTTCTTTCTTCCTTCATTGTTTATGTTCTTGGTTTTCTGCTCATGATAAATTGATGCTATCATAAATAAAGTTTGTTTTATTATCATTATTGTTTATTTTCGAAAACATTGGCAAATCCTCTGTTCTCAGCAAAAACGATTTATTTTGCACCTTAGTGATTATTTTTTGAACTAAAGATTTTTTAAAAATAAATCTGATATAAAAGAGATTTTATTTCTCCATTTATTTATAAATAAAATTCAACTTTATTTATTCATAAAATTTGTCATTTTTGATAATTTATACAAATATATATATTTCATATTATATATTTCCAATAACGTTTAATTTTTTTCCTAATCCATCCTAAAATTAAATCGCCAAAAATGATATGCAAATTAAATAAAAAATGAGGTTATTATAATTTTAATCCAATAAGTGCTTTTATGGTGATTTCTTATATAGTATGATTTTATTTTAATTTACTTTTGTTTAGATGGACACATTCTTTTACCATTCAATAGATTCTTTTATCTTCTGAACTTTTCTTCTTTAAGGTATGTAACAGGTTTGTAAAGGTTCTATTTAAAAAAAAAATTAAGAATTCGATTTTTTTTATTATCTAAATATGAAACCTAAACGTAAATATTTAAATATTTTTAATATATATATAAGATAAAAACTACAGAATAGTAGTTTCAATAATACAAAATTGATAAAAATGGAAAACAAAAATATTGATATTTTTAGCCTCAAGTAAATTATTAATTATATTTCTACCGAAAAAGTTACCAAAAGAATAATGCTTGAGATTTGTATATTGTGATTGTATAGAAAAATATAATACTGATTTATTTATATATATATATAATTTAGACGGATTAATCTGCATGTACATTTTAACATGTACATTTACTTAAGAATGTACATTTCAGTAAATGTACATTCTGCATGTACATTTACTGAAGAATGAATATTCCACTATGATTGGTTCACGAAAGACATGGTGCCCCACAGCCAGCTCTATATAACTTAATGAAATTTGGTAAGAGAGTATCAAAATCTTTAAAATTGTGATTCACCACACATTTTAAGATATATTCATCTAGTTATATTTTACAGATACTTTCAAATCAAAACAGGAAACTTTTTGACAAAAAAAAATCATGAATGATCTCAACATAACACATTTATTAAGATTCTTTTTGTCTTATGGTTTATTTCATTCTATGTCATTTGCGAAGTATATATGCAGAATGAAAATATTATGTTTATAATATTTTTTTAATTCATTGTGACTTTTAAGGTTATTTCAACAACTTTCAATTGCTGTGAAAATATTTTTTAAATATCATTTTTCAAATTAACTTCCATACCTTGTCGGGTATCTTAATTAAAACTTTTATTTTTGAGAGACATCGTTAATAAATAATGAGCTGTAACTAAAACAATTTATTAGAGAGGAACTTTCCAAGAATAAATTTTGAAACCTAAATTGTTCAGTTCTTTGTCAGGAACCACACATATTTATAAATTCCGAAAATTGCACAACTAATCTGATTATAAATTGACAATAAAAATCAGTATCTTGCCAAGATACGGAATTCTTTTGTTGCACCAAGAATCCAGAATCATAAAAAGGAAATTTAAATTCTTTTTCCCTTCGAAATATAAATTTCATTTTTAAAAAAATGATTCAAAAGAAAAGACGATTCTTTTCGAAACAGAAATCCTGTTTTTTAAGTAACATTTTCAAAAGTTTATCATTTATGATATTAAAAGTTTATGAACTAAAATCGACTACCTTATTAACATAGATATTGTTACAATATTTTCAGGATGTAGCTCAATATTCTTAAATCCGCACAACAGTATGAGGTTATCGTAAGGATATTTTACTAATAGATACATCGATTTGTTTCTAAATTTGTTTTTCCTTCTACGGCTTCTGGTTAAGTACACTTGGATAGAACTGCCAACTATTTTATTTATATTTATTTTCATGCTTACATTGCATTATGCATTATATTTTATTCATATATATTTTTATAAGGTTACATTTCATTATGAATATTGCAAAAATTTGAAAGTAAATTATAAAAATTGTGTATAGTAATTATATTAATATATAAAACATTTGCATGAAAAATTCCAATCAGTTTGAAAAGTTATTTTTCTAATAATTATTTTCTTTGGTTAAAAAATGTTGTTTATAAATATGCAATGAAAAAGGAAATCATTTTTTCGCTTTTTTCCTCAAAAAAAATATTTTTATTCGGACAAAGAAGAATACCATAAAATTTATAAAATATTATTTTCTGCGTTTTCTTTAAAAGGGGAATAAGTTGATTTGCCTTTTAGTAGACGCATGTGAAAATTTTAAATTCATTGACAAATTATTTTCAATCGTGTAAAGCAAGAAAAAAAAAGAATTATCTTTTAGGACAAAACTCTATATTTTTAAAAATAAATCAAACAACCAAGAAATACTTTGTTAATTAATGAATGTGCTCAATTTCAAATGCAAATTATCTAATAAATAATGATTTATTCGTCAAATTAATAAATAATAAATTTATATCTTTGTTCCCGACTTTTGGACCGAGCATCAAGCTTTAGAAAAATGTCCGCATTAAAGCATTTACCTACGAACACAATATGGGCCCAAGAATGCCTCCTCCCAAATTGTATTGCATATTTTGTAATAAATTATTTTCCTCCTTCCTTCGAGAATAAATCTGTAGACCTTGGGTAATGATATAAATATCCTGCATGGCATTAATGAAAGAAAAGGAAATATAGACCTTTGGCTTGAATCTGACACTTTTCACGCTAAAAGTGCTACTAAAAGTAGATATGAACTATAATATTAGTCACAAAATAATATACCGAGTTTCATTGATTGAAGTCGTTTCGTTTATGCGTGCGAAAGTACAGACTGTCAACAATTTGACATATTTTATTCAAAACTTGATAGTTATTTACATTTCAGATGTTAAACTTCTGTACCAAATTTATTTACCTGGCTCTCTTCGTTTTATAGTTATCGAGTTCCAATGCACTCGAGCAGTTGAACAGATTAACTTCCTGTGAATGGATTTCGTTCAAAATTTTTCAAGAATTTGTAAATTAATCCTTAACTTCGTAAACCGAATTTCATCCAACCGTTATTTTTAAGTTACGTGTTCACCGACATACATGTAAAAATAGATTAATCGGACTCAGAGAAGTTTGAAACGTGGAGGTACGTCAAAATCTCGTTTTCGAATTTTTTTTGTAGACTGCCTTTGTGCTTCATAATAGTATATAAGTAAGAAAACACTTTAAGGTAGGAAAATGCTTTGATATTAGATGAAATATTATGCATTTGAGAGCTACAATGAAATAGATAGTTAGATTTATTACCTTAGAAAAGAGCTAAAAAATCTTAAATATTCAAAGAATATCTAAAATCTTTTAATACGTGTTTTACAGTTGCTTTAGATTTTGCATTCAAATACAAAATTATAACAATGAATTAAACAAAATGCAAAATACAATTGTTTTCTTATCAGCTATTATTTTGTTATAGATATTTAAGAAAGAAATTACCACCCTTTCTACACACACATAAAACCCATTCATCAAATTAATGTAAACTATTATGCATTTAAATCATCCGTCGAATTCTTAGGCTAAATTGAAACATTGTATCTATTCAATATCCTTCATTAATTTTTTATCTGCGCTGTAAACTATCGAATTATACAATTTGAACTATTCAAAACACTATATTTTGTAGAACAATCGTAGATATAAATCTACTGCGTAGACTTCAAAAACGAACGAAAATTAATTACCTTTCGTATACATCATCTCTGTCATTAAATTCAAGTTGTAGAAATACATCTAAGAATAGAGGAAATCAAAGAAGAAACATTTTACGCAAGTTCTAAGTCTTTCAACAAATGTGCGATCTGCACAAATGAGTCAGACTATGTTAGCTATAAGCATTGAAAATCCATCCGCATTGTGAATGGATGGCTGCTTCCATCATAATATATTAATTCAATAACAGAGTCTAACAAAGTGACGCAAAATCATTAATTCAGCTATCACATCTATGATTTCAATGCCAAATTAATGCTCACAGTTGATTAATTAAGTCAACTGATTAAGTTCCTGGGATATAATTGCATGTTTGAAAATATAAAGGATGACATCTGATATATGTGCCTATATCTCGAAACTGGATATAGGGATAATTCCAATTTAATACCAATCTACGTGCATCAAATTACATAGAATCCATTTTAATAGAGTATATCCCTTCATTATGGAATTAATAATAAGCATTAACCATTGAAGGAGTCAATATCATATGGAGATAGAGTTTAATAAGATTATATAATCTATAATTAGATAGCTATTTTCACAAGGACGGTTTCAAATTTAACGTCGCTAAACAAAATATGATATATGCATGTATAAATTAATTTGTTAATGTAGTGATAATAGACTAGTTGATGAAGCAAATAATCTTTCCTATAAAATATGGGATAAAATTCAATTCACTTGTTAATTTCAAATATCATTAAACATAATTAATGCATGCAAATAGTGCTCCTAATTATTCAGTTCTTCTCTAATCTTAGGTAGTTATGGTTAGGTTATTATAGGTTAGGTAGTCATTAATAGTCATTAGTCCTCACTGTATATACAGTGATATTATTCCCATAAATGCGAGGCAATTTCGATGGCATATATTATATATAGATATAGATATAGGTATATGGAAATGTGATGTCTTGATCAACTTTTCAATGATGTTTGCTTTGATCCTGATACCTTTGTTTGCTCCTCTCTGTTGTTTGCTTTTACATTATTAAATCTATCTTCAGTGGGACTTTATTTGCTACGTTTTTATTTTGTTTATTGATAACGGTAATTCAGAAACTCGTCAAAGTGAAATGCGCTCTTTCTTTCTTTTCTTTAACTCAAAAGATGAGTGCTTGCAGCATAATGGACTGATTGCATAAAACTAACTAATTGGGTCCGTTTATGATATTATTATAAATTAAAAAAATTTAATGAAATGGTAAATCAAATTCACTGAAAGCACGCACGATATTCATGACGAATCTAGAAGCAGTAGACTACTTATTTTTTCGGATATATTCAGATATAATTCAAAGAATGCAGGAATCAATTCGAGTAACTCTACATCTCACAATGAGATAGTTTTTTTTTACAAATAACATAGAGTAGAACTGAAGAGTAAGAGGCTAACCTATAAATTCAGACAGATGAGTTCATTTGTGTTGAGGGTGAGAATGAGGAGAATCTCAACCAAATCTGGCAAGTTCTGATTCAAATACGTTTTCAAATTGATCGAAACAGGTTTAACTTATGGCACACAGTTCTTACGTTGCATCCACAAATTCATCAAAGGCAGGCAATATCGAAAATATCTAATACATTTTTACTCCATTTTATCAACAATGAAATGAAGTAAAAATGTGGATTTAGCAGAAGGCGGTGGAATTTCCACTTGTAGATAGTTTCTTAACAGTTGTTCACATTAAATATAAAAATAAAGATGTACTAGTAAATATTGTAATAAATATTTTTTTTATTAAATAACAACGTTTTGAATGGAAGTAACTATTGCACCCTTTTTCCTTGAACAGAACCATAAAGTTTAAAATAAAACTATTTATGGAAATTTAATTATGGCAAACTATTTGTAGTGAATTGAGATTACAAATTATAACCGATTAGAAATAAGATAAAAATAAATAGAGCAGAATGCATTGGCAACACTAATATTTACCGTCTAGATTTCATTAAAATTTAAATGCTTAGTGATGAATTATGAATGCGATAGGTGTAATATTTAATCATAAAATGTAAACTTTGATGAGAAAACGTTCATCTTGCTAGAAAGTGAGAAAACTAATTTTTCAAAACAACAGCAAAGAAAAAGACGCAAATACGTTGCTACATGTAACGATTATTTTTAAAGGATTGAGTAGAATTCTTTTTAAATTAAAATCTTATAGGTTATGTTTAGACAACTGAATATGCTTTTAGTTGATTAAAGAAAAAGAAGTAACTTATCGTAAAAACTGATAAAGTATATATGAAGTAGAATTTTCGCAAAAAATTACAGAAAATCTTTCGTTAATACTTCGTTGCCTTTTGAGTAATAACTTCATATATCTGTAGAGAATATAGCTAGTCCTATTTATTGTAAAGCCTTTCTTTGCCATTAAAAGAAATCAATAAAATCACTCTTCAAAACAGCCTCTAACGAAAGTTTTCAGTAAAATAATATTTATTATTTCATTTTAAGGAAAACATGTTATCATTTAGTCCGATAGTAAATATTTTCGGACAAAGAGTTTTTCCTTAATAAATACGTTATCGAATATCGTTTCATGAAGGAATTGTCTGAGGACATGTTTTCAGAAACAGATTAGATAGCATTCTTCTAAGAAAGCGTTTGTACTTTTCTTACGATTTCAACGGAAAAACGAAATTGCATTTCTTACAACTTAAATTTTATAAATGTATCTAAAGTAATGAAAATAATATGAGTTGTATATACTGTGTATATATATATGTCACGAACTGATAAATCATTTGTGAATCATCTACACATACTTCATATTGCATATACATGAAGACTTATAATAAGGTCATGAAAGAAGGACAGTGAGAATTAAGTTTGTTTATTAATGATGCACCTTCCGAGAAATTAAGTTTACTTTTGGTCTGTTCAGTCTAGTCAACCTGATGAGAAGATTTTTACATCCAGGCAGGAGAGTTCAAGATTCGAGATCCATTCCTGATGAATATAAATCTTGGATTCAGGCATAGTTACGTTAAATCTGCAATCGAGGGTAAAAATTATCTCACGTAGATATAGAAATTTCGAGAACGGAGCGAAAGTCAGACATCAAAATCGGATGACAATGATTAAATAGATCAATGTTTAAGTGTAAAAGATACATCAGAAAAATAGTTTTTTTTTTTTGCCTCTAACTGAGAAGTTTATCTAACGAAATGAATAATTAAATAAAGCGAAAATAAAATTAAAATTATAAAACTCTTTTCCAATACATAATAATACATATATTTATTCCTGTAAGAGTTAATTTAAAACATATTTTATGCCTTTTGATCTCTAATATTTTTCTATATAATAATTTTTAAACTAAAATTTGTAAGTTAATATTTCAAACAAATCTTTTATTTATTGATTATATTAATGCTTACACTAATGATACCCTTATTGATTACCTCAATGATAGCTTATTGATTACACTATTGATATTTTTTTAAAGATTTTGTACGGTCAAAAATTCAAAGGTGTTTTTTTATATATATAAATAACTCTAAAATTTTTTATTCAAGCAAATTGTACAATTATTTTATCAGAATAAGGATTAGCACGAATAAAACTTTAGTGGAAATTCATTTTCCAAATAAAATTGTGGATGACAAACTGTAAATGAAGCAGAAACTTATATAAATTTCATAATTTCTTTGCACTTCAAACACTAGTTGCCTCTCACCTTTCTCTCTACAAAGCAAAATGGTCCTGAGAGAGACCAAAGAAAATTGATTTCCATCGGAATGAAAAATGTGAGCCATAAAGGGAATAGGATTCCACTGCAGGCGCTTGACTGACTATCAAATCCCAGTTTTAGTGACATTTTTAGGTTCTCGCTGAGCACTCCAGGTGCTTATTTTCAGAGGCAGAGATCATTTAAATCACTCGCTGACTTTTGTTTCCGCCGAGATCTTTTCCTCATTTTATTTTCTTGCAGTTGAATTCGGTATGAGGGGATATATCTTTTGAAAGTCAAACCCTCGGAGGTCTACATTTCGTCGAATCTCTGAACAGACATTTCACTCGGAAATACCGACGCTTTTTCTTAGAAGATATTTGAAGTGACTAAGGAAATGCAATTGAGGCATCCATTTTGAAAAGAGAGTTATTTCGTCATACGTATTTTATTGAATTATATTGCAAGCTGCTTACGAATGATTACTATTTCAGATAAGAAATATAATAGGAATACTTTTATTAAATCTTAAAACATATCCAAAAACAAGAAAGAAGAATGAAGGTGAACAGTTAAGCATTAGATGGAGCTCAGTATCTTATTTAATTGATAATATGTCATGTTTTCAACTGTTCATGATTAACTTCTCCTGATTCAGGCAAATTAGACTAATTCATAAGTCACGGAGTTTTAATAAAGAAATATGTCTGTTTCTGTTGCAAAGATATAAAAGAAAATAGATAGCACTTGCGGCTCAAGTTTAGCTTAAATTTTGTCCTATGCGAAAGTAAGTTGCGTTCTTAGATGAGTTTTGAGGAAAAAAGCCCGATATTTATTTTTACTGGCAGAAAATCTTGATTTCTTCCAGCATTTCGTAAACTAATCTGTTACCAGAGCTAATCATTTAAATGTTAAACATAGAACTCATATCCTCCGTTTCTCAATTCGGATGTTTATTAATATTAGTGGCCATAATCTTAGAGGAAATTTATGGAAATAGGATTAAATTAGGGCTATACATAAAACAAATTACTTCATGTCCCGTATCTTTATTCTATCTAATTCGAAAGGTAGTCAATTTTCTACTTATTGTGACTAAATTGAAATGAATAGGAGAAAAATGAAGCAAATAAAAACTTCATTTATATTTGCACCATGTTTTTAATTGCATCATATTAATGCACAATTTGAGTTAAGAAACGTTTCAATCAAATTTTATGTTTAAAATTTTTACTCAAAAATATGTAAGGATAGTTTTTTTTTGGTTATCAAATAAATCGTTAGTTGAACAATATCATTGGAACTATAAAATCAAAAAAAAATTATAAAGAAATTCTCAATTCTGTTACCAACTGCAAGAAATAAGTCGAGAGATATTTTCTACTGATTAGATTAACAGCAAACCTTTAATGAGTGTATTCTGGGAATGATTATGTTGTTTCAAGTAAATACGCACAAAATTTGTTTGTTTATGAAAATATCAATGATATTGTCCCCAATGTGTTAACTAATAAAGAACTTTTGTCACGTATTAAAGAAATGTATGCCTATTTTAAGATTTTGACTGAAATCTGAAACTTGCTGAAGCACACAACTTAAATACATTTTCAAAATTTTTTGTAAGCCATATCTGATTTTTATATGCTATTTTTTCTCATTCTGAGAACTGGGATGATTTCTTGCTCTTTAATAAATCTGAAAACTGAGCTAGAATTCGAAAAGTGATTTTTTTGTACACTAATGAACAAATACATTTTAATCATAAAATAAAAGAAGCATTCTATTTATCTTCCAGTCTACACATTTTAAAGAGCAGTTTTATGGAACAGGACACCAAATTTATGGAAATCACATAGGATGTCTCAGAGTTTCTACGTTCTGAATTCAATTAAATTTTTGTGAATTTTTGTTCAAGTCGTATTTTAAGAACTTATTCGTTATATTATAAATTAATTATATGAATGATAATATGTGTAAATAATTTTCAAACGATTGACACTTTTAAAATAACATCCTTTTTAGTATGACTTTTCATAATCCAAAATATTTTGTGAAGTTTATTAACTTTAAAATCGTAGCTAGAAGATTTTAATTTAATATTTTCTTCGTAGAAATACTGAAAAATAATTGAAACTTTTTTGAAATATTGCACACTTTTATATTCAGAGGGAACTAATTTAATGTAAATTTTATAAAATAAAAGTTCCGTTTAAAGATTTGCAACTTTTATGAAATGAATTGGAAACGAATTTGATATCACATTTTAATAACAGGGATTATTTTTTAAATACTTTTTGGATTGAAAATTAGAATGGTGAGAAAAATTATTTTTAACGGAATTTTTTTCTATAATAAGGAAATATTAAATAACTTAGGAATTTTCTTTAACGGAAGAACTAATATAATTACTTAAGTCTGAAAGCAGTTCTTTTCATCCATTTTCTTATAGCGATAAAACTTAGGAACAACTTTGAAGAAAATGTTGGGCATGATATTTTACAAGCCATTCTTGGATCGTTTGACTTTGGCAGGTCATTCATCATACAGGACACATATTAATGATGGATGTTTAGTTTCAAATTTTGCCATTTCCGACACTGCTTTATTCACGTAATTCTTTAAAATTATCTATAAGTTATCCCTTCCGTTTTAGAAAGATGTATTTATAATTATAATCATTACTTTTTTTGCTGAAAAACAATACATTTCTATATAATAAATGTGTTCTTTAAAAAAGGATTATATATTAGAGCCTGTAAACTGCCATTAAATATTAAAGAAATTAATTTTATAACATGCCATGTAAAATGAAATTTTTTATTGATATTGAATATTTAGACATATTTATTATTGCTTTATATTTTAAATATGGCAGGCAAAGAATTATGTGATAATTATTGTTGAATTATATATTGCTCATCTTTTACCAATATCTGAATGCGAAAAGAATAGAAAATTAGAAATAAATATATTCCTCAAAGGAAAAATACTTTAAATGAAATGTAGATGTGACGACTCATTAACTTCACCAAGGTGCTAGTTGAAATACTTAAAATTAAGAAATTGAAAGCAGTGTAATTCTTTCAGTTTTAATCGCTGAAGAATGAAATATATTGTGTTTAAAATGTTTTAGAGTGTCAGGATTATTTCATTTAAATTTCGATTTCATGAAAATAAATGAATATTGGCATGAGATGTGCAATATTTTTTCTTTTAATTTATAAAGCGCATTACTTTATATTTAATCATCAATATATGCTTCATCAAGCGCAACGCAACATTTTGCGATTAATTTCATAAAATTATCATTGGATAAATTAAAAAAGGTCAAAATAGGTTAACTCTATAGAACTCTAAGAAATTGCAACATATAGTTGAACTTACTTAGTTCCCTTCAATGGTTTAAAAGCATTTTTTAATGATACTACCGGGTCAGTATCAGATGTGTTAAGACATATTATTAATTTTAAAAGGAGAGCTCAATTTGTGCAGACAACCGCAAATGATAAACCATGTCATGTGGCAATCAATAAGATATGTTTATACAGAAATATTATTTGTCATACTGCGTTGCCAGTATTGCAAGGCAAAGTCCTGAAAAAACAATATTTTCTTATAAAAAAAATCACCACTTACTTCGAGTATTCCATCAATCACGATAAAAGGGAACGAAAAATTGATGTAGCATTCAGACGTTTTGTCTTAGGTTTCCACCATTGTTATGCTGAAAAGTCGTTTGGAGACTCTTAGTAATTAGAAAGTTAAATGCAAAAAATAAGTGGCGAGTTCGCAAGCAAAGGAAATTTTATTTTCCCATCAAAATACCATAAAAAACAAATATTCTTTGTTTAAATAGTTATTATTTCATAATTAACTGAAAATGTATCTAAATTTTCCTTTGAACTATTTCAATTTCCCTTAACAAAATTCAAATAATTCATTTTTAGAAGCCTTTTTATCACAAAACTTACATGCATCAGAGGGGCGTATTTGTGATATACATTTTAAAAATATTACCATTAATCCCTCTCTTTACGTTTCAGAAGAAAATATTCATTTATAATGAATTAGAATAACATTACTTCTATAGATATAATACTGATGTGTGTTAATAAATTCAAAATTTTGAATAAATAGGAAAATTAGAAGAAATAAATACAACTTGAATTTTATACAAAATTAATTTCCAAAGGCCTAAAGAAAAAATATTTCGAAATTTTCTATCGAAAGATGATTTTCATCATCTTAAATGAAGATTTAAACTCTTCAATATTTTACACACATGCTTGATCTATCATATCTCATTAATTATCAAAGATGCACATGTACAACATAACATGGCAAAAAAATAATTCCAGACCCATCGCTTTGTTCTTTCAGCCCAACTCAGAAGCACAGCAAATTTTAATCCTCAATAAACAAAGGAGACAAGAATCTTTTGTTTCTTTTTGGCGCCAAAACGAGGAGGGTTAGGAGGGTTCTCCTCACCGTCTGATAACGGAAAAGGCACTGGGAAGATTTATCAATGTCATATCTAAACTTTTTGTTCTTTGCAGGCTCCCATCTTCCTTTCTTCGAATTCTCAAGGAAAAAAAAGTGTCCCGTGTTTCTGAAATGTTGGCAGAAAACTGGACATAGATTTTTTTTCCTTTCTTTTTGCAGCCAAGGCTATTTTTCAACTTTTCAACACAAGAGTGATGGACAACTAGTTCTTGTCATCATTAAGTGAATGAAAATGCTCCAAGAAATTCATTTAATCATGTGTCTTCATGAGAAAAGTAGAGAGAATTACTGATAATACTTCTTGAAAAAGCTGTCTTTTCTACAATTCGGGTGACTTAAGCATTTCATTTCTTGAGATGAGAGAACATTAAAATTAATGGTTGCAAAAAAAAGACAGAGTCCTAAGAACGTTTTGGAATTTAAAAAGAAGATATAAGAAATGGATATCTAAAACAATAATTGAATTAAAAATATAATAGACGTAGTTGTTGAATTTAATTGGTACTTTTGGTACACACATTATTAAAGATTAAGAACTATTTTAAGATAATCGATTTTTTGAATAATCCTACTGCACAACTATATAGCTTTCTACTTATTTTGTAAAAATAGTTTTCAGGTAATGAGGTGTTCGATTTTGACAACTTAATATCAAATTATTAGTCTTGTTTCATATATATATATTACCGCATTGAAGAAAGACTGTCGAATCTACATGGTCGAATGGTCATGGCACTGGTCTTGTAATCAAGAGACCTGGGTTCGAATCCCGCTAGAGACACTGAGATTAATGGTATATGTAAGTATTTAATTCCTTGCTTTCATGTTCCAGAAGATACTGGACATTTCTTTAGTTTACCAGACAAGTGTTCTGGACTTTTCTTACTGTCTCCAAAAGAGTATTCTGGAACTTTCTCTGCTTATATAAAAGCAGAAGATTTGTCAGTTACTGTATTCTCAGTTCTGAGTTCAGTTAATAAATTGGTTTAGCTCTACCTCTTGTGTGCGCCATTAAGTTCTATACTAAAGTATCTACGAGACAATATATATATATAATCAGTGATAACAAATAGTTTTATGCGTTATTCTAAATTTAAAATTAACAGAAATAAGTTAATTATTATTACAAAAAAATTGTTATTGTTTAGGAAAAGTGTCATTATTTTTTAATTTTTACTCTAAAAATTGTACGAGAAAAGTTTTGTGCCCGTCAATTAAACGTTTTTAGTTATAATTTAGGAAAAATTCAAGCATTTTTTTCTCTGAGTAATATACTTAAAATTGTCCAGATTTACAACCAGTTAGTGTGTTGATAGAAGAAACGATGCATACATAAGTTACAAAACTAAGGTATAAAAGAGTTCCAAATAAAAATATTGTCTAAAATGTGCAACAACAAGGCAAAATATCAGAATATCATGCTCCAGGTAGACAACGATTATGCTAAAAAAGATGAGTAAACAATAAAGACATTCATCACGTCCTAAACTAGCTGAAATAGGGTCTTTAGATGATATTAGAAATAATTATTTTTGATAGCAAGGTAGGAAAGTATTAAGTTATAGTGTTAGGTTAAAGTAACAACTCATAGAAAAGTAACATTTTCTTTATTAAGGTGACGTCAGAATTTTGGTTTAGGATCTTTTGGGGATGGATAATCATTGACATGAAATAGCACTTTACATGTTAAAGTTACTCCTTAATCACTTTTCATTGCAGCAAATAAATTTAAACTGACGGATTTTAGCCCTTAGAAAGATGTGTGACCTGTTTCACCAACTGGGACCAAGGTTCGGTACTGATTTCCCCAAATGGAAAAAAGCGGAGGGTAATTTGATAGATGATGAGATAATATAAAAGCGTCTCAACTTTTATCTAATTCAATAGCTCCATTGAATCAAAATACAATAACTAGCCATTCATAGAAAAGCTTTAATAGTGGTATAGAAAACATCTTTTCATTAAATCATGCTTTTATCATCATAGAATTCTGAAAAAGCAATAATCAAATAAATGTTTCCAGATATTGAATTGGAAAATAATTCAATGTTATATCAAATTGTTCGGGATTCATTATTTAATATTCGGTGATTTTTTATTCAAGTAGTATTGAATATGAAACACCGGAAACAATTGCGGTTCTGAAAGCATATGTAAATTTACTTTCCCACTTTCTTCTAAAAACAATAATAAAACTAGAACATGGATTTTTAAAAATATTTGATGTTATACTAATTATTTATTGATTTTTAAATTTATTTGTAAAAATTGCACACAGAAAAATTAATTTCAGCTACATAATGCTTTGAAAAAATTGACAACAAATCAAGTACAAATAAGGGTATATACTTAAATCTCTAAAATGCTCATGAATAAATTAAAAGTCTGAAGCAATTGGGAAAAAAACTTTAAAAGATATATTAAAAATACCAAATTTTTCAGCAAACTTGTTGAAAATTTTATATAATTTCTGCAAAGAGAAATTATTTAGATAACTAAATTTGGCAAGCATATTCATATCGAAGCACATAAGGGAGTGATTAAAAATTCAAACGGTACAGGATAATGAATGTAGCTTAATATGCCTATTTCAATCATATTATTGAAAGTATAATCACAAAAAACAACAAAAAATCTAGTCGGGGTTACAAACGAGGAATATCAAACTTATTTATAGAAAAAGAAATGATCCTTTTCATTTTTAATGATAACTATTAATCGTTACTTTAATAAGGAAATGAGAGTTCAAATTGATATTTTTTTGTTTGACTGGAAACTTTATTTATATGATAAGAATGGTTTGAATAAAATTCTTCTTCTTATCCAATAAGAAAGGAAGTAACACAAGTGAACAAAAGTTTTTATTTGCATATTTCTTCCTGAATTTTTAAACGTATAGTTATACCCTTTTTAGAGCCGTTTCTATTTAATGATCAACGAATGCATCTTTAGAATTTAATTTTTAATAAAACTTTACAATAAATTGTACTCTCTTATTTGTTTTAAATAAAACCAATAAATTTTAGGCAATTGCTGCCGCATATATTTAGAGTTACGAAATAGTAACTCTAAATATATACACAAATTTGAGATAAATTAAGTTTAATATGTTTGTGGTTATGAATATTACATCAAGGATGTCATTTATTCTATGAGATTCATTTGCCATGTTATTCAATATGATATTAAGGGCGTAATATTCACATTTTTATTTCAAACCAAACAATAAGTAAGTTATTAGTTAATTTTTGCGGTTCAATGAAATGTTTACTTATCGAAAATATTTTAATAGCAAGAAAGTACATCAGTAAAGAATTTGATCCATAATTAAAAAGGAATCCAACCTCTTTATCTTATGATATTTACAATGCCTGAAGTGCATCTTTCACTGTCAGAAAGATTATAAAAGTATTCATGGGAAGTAAAATATTTATGGTAATATGTAAAGGACAGGGTTTTATATAAACATCCATTAGCCGCCATTATGGTTCAAACTGTTCCACTTACGTTGGACATTGACGAAGTATTTTCTTACAGAAAATCCCAGTTTTGGATAATGTTCGAATTTAGTAGATAATTTTCTGACATATAAAGAGCACTTTATTCAACCCACTCAAATCAATTTATTCACTGCTTACATCTTTTCCAGTCTATTATTATTGTTAATATAATGTCGATCTTTTATCTTTTTATTCAATTCGGTGCATCTTTAGCAGAAAGCTTTTTATAAACTTTTAGCCCTGCTATTCATTTCCGATAAGCAAAAATTTGACAGGAAAATCGATGACGAACGACTCTCTCTTTTAACCCCCTTTATTTAGCTTTATTTTTTATTTCATGGCACTCTTCCGATATAAAAGGGGGGAAGGAACTTCTTTTTCCTCCGCTCCAGTCTGCTGTCTCAGTTAAAGCAATCAAATGGGGCCAGATGATTTTTCATAAAACGTCACTTTATTTGAGAGAGCGTTTATGAAGCACATCATTTTGAGATGCCTCGAATTTTCAGAGAGGAGTGCATTTCAATTTGCACGATATTCTGTTGCAAGATTTTGATGGCGATATTAGCAAATTGAAGGAGTTGTCAACAAATGGTGGCAATAGTGCGTGAAGCACTATTACTTGAATATAATGGGCTAAACATAAATAAAAAAGATAAAAGATAGATTTCTCGCCATTTACTTGAGTGCTGGAAAGGGATTTGGAGAAAACGAGAATGGATATAGATGTTAGGCATGTAAATGATTCCCGAGAACCTTTTTTCGTAAATTGTTTTCCGATCTCAACTGAAAATGGCGCTAGAAAAATTGCCGGATTTTGTTCTGGGAATCTGAAATTACTCTGTGAGATTTTCTACGGCAATAGAGTTTAATCGACGCCATATATTACAACGCCACAATGTAATACTTTTAAGTAGAATGTCACAAGAATTTCAAGCCATTAGGCAACTGATGGAATGGAATTTAAGAATGCAAAAGAATTAAATGGTTTGCAAAAACAACAGAAAAATGCTTGGAATCTAAATCAGATTAAAGTTTCTGTACATTTGAACTGTGAAAAATTTCAGTTTCCGACAGAAGAGCAACAAACCAGAAAATATCTTGAAATGAATTATATGGTTCAAAGATATTTATTATAGGATTTGAAATCAAGCGAAATACCAGCTGCTAACAAATAAACATCATTTGAAGGTGGAAAAATAATAAGATAAAAAATGGAAATTCTTTAAAATTCGGAATAAATAAAAAAAAGTTTGTAACAAGAATATAAGATGTAAAATTGAAACAGACGGCAGAATGTTTATGGACAGTGTAAAACTGAATCTAAAAAGAAATTTGGATATGGGTCTTACAAAAAAGAATAAGAAATTAAATTTTTGCACACAATTAATCCTTTGCACTCGGAAAAGTAATTTGATGCATAGTTATTTTCACTAATACTTACCTTGTTTAGCGCACCGTAAAATAAAAATATACATTTTTTTAAAGTTGAATTTCCACAAAAATGTAATCTGCATCTTCTTGCAACTCTGTAGGCATTTTTAACAATAAAAATTAAGAAAGAAATAACGAAAGAAAACGTCAAAACGATGCTCTGTCTTGAATGGTGAGTTATGAAATCTTCATCCGAGTGAAAAGGGTTAATAATTTCGAGAAGCTTAAATCACAGTTATAAAATTATTGAAAAATTCAGAAACTATCTGGACACTCAAAGTAACAAATGCAAATATTTTAAGTTTATTAAAATGAAAAAAATATTTTAAATTTATTAAAATTAAAAAAATATTTTAAATTTATTAAAATTTAAAAAAATTAAGTTTATTTTATAACCTAGTTACATTTTTTTTAATGATAAATGCTACTTTTTATATTTCTTTTGCTACTTAGTTATCCTATGTAACATATAGGATAAATTAAATTCATCAGTTGCTAATATCATAACAAGACAATGGGTGTATCACTAAATTATATTTTCTTTGCCTTTTAAGATCCCTCATTATCGGCATTTCCAAAAGCGTCGATGACATCGCAAAATATTCCGCAAATATCAGCCATCAAAGTCGGACGGGGTGTAAACACTCTTCACGAAACCTAGCAATATGAGAACAATTGTTCTGCTCCTGGGTAAGAACTTGACTCGAATTTGCAGATTCCAACAGTTCCTCATTGTCATTTACATAATTGATAATCCTTTGCAGATTTCAGAGCATCCAATGTTAATTGAAGCGTTCCATAATCAGAGAGCTGTCATGTCTGGCGTTTAATCTTGCATCCACAAACCCTAGACATAATAAAAGGGGAAACATTAAGTCGGGTAGCAATTAGCTGCTGAATTCCAATCAATGTATATTCATAACAAAGCTTCCGGAGAACTAAATTGTCAAGAATGCTCCGTTTCTGTCTGATGGCAAACACAAGGAACAGTAGAAGACTCGGCAGATCTTCCGCCTTAATTTCCTCTTCAAATTATTGGGTAAGATTCTCTTCTGGTTTTGAAAGGTATTCAGAAGAATTTTGAGTGGATATTGAGAAATTGTGTACTGAGATGAAATTCGTGATAAGTAATATTTAAAAGATGCAATTAAAATTTAGAGCGATAGGATTAGGAGTTTTTAGAATTAATTAATCGCTTTCTTTATTTTAGCATCTGATAGGTGAAGTTATTTCAGAAATATAAATACTAAATAATTAAATTAGCTGCAACTGGTACATTATTTTTCTTTTTTTACGAAGTGTCTAGTACACATTTACTCTAAATTTATTACTAAATTTTAATATTTTGTACTAAATATTTTTGTGCTCAAAATTGCTAGAATAGAATGCATGAAATATTTACCACCGAAAGGTTACGATTTTTTTTCCGTAAAATAATTTAAATTACTTGAAAGTTAAAAAAGTTAGATGAAAGTCACTTCTCCCTTAAATATTACGCATTTTCAAAGCAAAAATAAATAAATATGTGTGTTAAGGATTATAAAAATTATATATACTATACATTCACACAGAAAGTTTAAAGCATATTCATCTTGGTCTCATTTAAATGTTCAGAGTTTTTAATAAACCACTAAAACTTCTTTGAAACTAGAAAAAAGACAACTGTGAAATGATATTTTTTAAATAGAAAAGTTTAAAGATGGCTTAACACTTTAGTATGACATTACTTCCTTATTAACTATGCAACTTTTTATAAGCATGGGCATTGACTTCTTTATGTATCAATTTATTCTTTCTCTTAAAGTCAAAGATTATTTTACTCGTGATCTTATGCTAATAACAGGATGCTTAAAACCGTTCGAGTGGAAAGTTGGGAATCTCTTCTTAACATTTTTTTCTTCACTTTGCATAACGTTTTATGACTAATAACATATAATGTACCGGACACTTTAGATTTTATAAGTTTGATGATCCTGTTGTGAATATGGGACAATATTCGCACTTAAAATGTCCAAATAATTATCTTTTATCGCTCGGTGGGAGATTAACTGCACATCACCCACATATAAACCACTCCATATATATATATATAATGAACTGACATCACCGAAGGTGTCTATTCAAAATTATTCATCGAACGTCAGAATATGAGAAGACATCTAAATATTTAAAATGAAATTTAAAACAACCTAAGTCATGATCCAAACAATTAAATCCATCCAATTAAAGTCTAAATAAAATATTTGCATTTTTAATCCAACAAATGCAGCTATAAAAATGTCATTAAACATCTTTTGGACAACTTTTATATGCCACCATGGTCCTGTTTATCTATCATATGTTCGGCACATGAAAGCCAAATATGGCTCTTGATTCATCAAATCCTACCAACCACCTCACCAACATTCCGAGGCTCGTGCCATTATTTGCAATTTTTTCCCTTTACATCGAGAGTATTAAGAGCCTTTATTACCCATTTTCCTCAATTGTTTTGTAAGTACATAGAGCTGTAATTGTAACTGTAGTAGGAAAAATTTCTAACAAATAAAAACCCAATAAAAAGTAATTGTTATATTCTGATTATTAGAAATGTAAGATTTTCTAACAATCAAAAACTCCAAATTGTTAGATTCTGATTTTAGAAGAGTAAGATTTTCTAACAATGAAAAATTCGAAAGTCATTGTTAGATTCTGATTTTAGAAAAGTAAGGTCTTCTGACAATCAAAACTGTCTTTTGTATAATTTTAATGGATATTCTCTTCTTTGAAGCTTAAAAACAAAATTAGTCACCATTCTTCTAGTAATAAAATCTTATTAACTTTCTCCTTGTCTTAGAAAGGGAAATACAGGATTTAGTTGTCAATACATTTTCTTTCATTTGTTTAGTTTCGATAAAGGATCTAAATACAAAAGCCCATTAGCGAGTACTAAATTCAGCAAAAAACAACATTGATAAATTATTCTTTCCCACGCAGTTGTACATTATCCACGAAATGAAGCTATTCTGATTTCATATTGAATCTAATATAAGGGATCCAGCTACACTGTACATATGACTATGCCTGGGGAGAAACGGTGTAAATTTTTCAAAGCAGAAGACAATAAAGTGCAGGGAACTTCGACTGTTCGCGAATATAAACTCAATAATCATGAAACAGAAAATAATAGAAAAATAATATCTGCTTTTAAATGATCTGCACATTTGTGCAGACTACAGGATTATCTTTACTTTAGCAGGTTAGAACAAAATGAGTTCAGGTAAGACAATTTTAAGATGTAAAATGTTGAATAATTATTTCTTACTGTCAAAATCTTTTATTTTCTGAGCTACGAAATACAAATATTATTTTCATTATGTATTTATTTATTTTCAATTATTAGTTAATGACAATTTATATAAAATTCGTAAAGCACAACTAAGCTAATAACAAAATACCTAAATTAATAACAGCATTCAAATAAAATTAAATATAAATGATACTAAAATTTAAATTTTGCTATTATTTGTTAACAAACCTTAGGAGGTTTTTGTTCTGAGTTTCTCAATTCAAATAAGTGATCAAAAATGATTTTTTGATGGCAAAATTCATCTTGAATATATTTTGTGAATTTCTCAATTTTTTTTAGCGGCAGACATTTGTGCATTATATTAATTTACATGCAATTCAACTGAAAAAGAATTCCATAATCTCAAAAGGCCGGAATATAAAATTATTTTGTAAGTCATTCTAATTAATTTTCAATGCATTACAATGATTTGAAAGATAGGAATAATTCCAATAAAAAAACAAAATAATTTTTGCTGCATAATTAGACAAAAATCTTTAAAAAACAACGGACGATATTCCAACATCTTGTAAAAATATTAAATTTTATTCATAGCAACAACTGAAAATTTTAAAACTAAATCTCAATTATTTTTTAATATTTGGCATTATGAGTAGTTAAAATCGAAAGTATGTGAAATACGAAGCTAAACATTTTACTCAGATGAAACAGTAATAATCAATACTGGAAAGATAAAATGGCGATAATAAGAAAATTTTCCATCGTTTACAATTTTATATGCATCACTAGAAACATATGATAATGGACAAGATATGAAGACAACAGTTTGAAGGACACCACTCTTAGAATACTTCAGATGAGAAGTTATTACCGTATTAAAAAAAATTAGAATAAAAGGATAAAAATTTACAATGCATAAAAGTTACTATTAAATGTCAGCTTACTCATTCAAAATCTAACTCATCTTAGAGCAAAATCAATCAAATGTTAACAAATTTAATAAATATGAAAATATGGTCTCGAAATCAGTTGTGTCATTATTTAAATACGATGAATTAAGTAGATTTTGGATTTATTTATTTATTTGTATTTTTAAGTGGATTTTGTACTTTTTATTTTCCATAAACAATATAATTCAGAAGTAAGATTACTTTATTAATTTGTAACAGAAATGACAAATAATTAACGTTATGGAAAATTCTAAATCCAAAATCCGAGAATCAACAGGTCGTGTGCAGTGTGTGTGTATAGTGAAACATCCTAGAAGCTCAATAATTTATCCTATTTATCCTATATGAAGACAAGGATAATAAGATATAGCCGAAGTATACCGAAGAACAGTACTTGTAGTAACAGCAATGCAAAAAAAGAAGCCCGGTAAAGCAGAACCATAACAGCACAAAGCACCCAAATAGTACTCAAGAATTTTCTCTTGATTTGGTTTTTTGCAGGCAACACAGTAAACGATTCGCCGACTAACACAATAATGATTGGTTGTTCATCACATGACCGTATGCTGCATTAACATTCAGCAGACTTAACTTTCATCTCTCTGCTTTTCATAATTTTCATGACATGGTCCGCAAAGAAAGTTCTAGAAAAATCACAATAGCTCATGTCCTAATGGACCTAACGTCAAGGTTCCTTCAGTCTTCTATTCTGTCCTCAAAATTGCTAAGTTCATTGTCAAGTTGCCAAATGGTCGTCAATTCTGGAAGTCCTCGATCGGCATTCACTCAGCATCCATATCCAGAATTAAGCAAATATATGTATTTTAAGGCTGCAAGAACATTTGACCTGAACCATTGCGAATTGTTTGTGGTATTACATAAAAGATGCCGTATACGGGATCCGTTTGCGAATTCAAGCGAATTGAAAATGCAAATTACGTAACATATTTACAATATCAGCACGTAAGCATCGCTATTTTTTTTGGTGCCCGATGTTTTGCATTTTCAAATGATAGGAGAAACTGGTATACAGTATATTGCACGTTTCTTAAGCAATTCGTCGTTAATTTCCATTTCTTGATGGTTTCATCAGTTTTATTTTTTCTACTGTTTTTGGTGTAGGGACAGTTCAGAATTCAATTTTACTTTTTCTATGGTTTGTGCTCAAGAGATAAATAAAAAGTATAAAAACACGATTTTATTTTTGTTTTTTTCAACGGTTTATTTATTTATTTAGGGACTGTTAAAACCCGAATTAATTTTTTCTCCTTTTCTAGGGTTTTTCCACGATTTTTCGCTAAGGAACAGTTAAAAACTAACTTCATTTTTTTCTCTCTCCTAGGGTTTTTATCCTAGGGATCATTAAAAACCTATTTTTTTCTGTTCGTCTTAGAACCACCTTGTCGGGGTGGATGGACGCTAAACAAAGAATATCAAACGGCATGTGATGCGTTTTAAATAGCATCTTCTGACGCCTACAGAATCACATATGGAACAAATTCGGTACATTTTTTACTTTTTCATGCATACCGAGATGAAATATTAGGTTATTCTGCTAAGTGGCTCTATTTCTGCAGCTTTTCAAAAGTATAAATTTAATTATAATCACCCTATAAATATTCCTACATAATAGATAACAATTTAACATTTTACTAAATGTGCACTTAATTTTAAAATAAAATAAAATTTGTTTCGAATAAAAATGGAATAATGTATTTATTAGTATTTTGTTACTATAATCACAGTGCTTACTTTTATTAGTAATATTGATATTTTTAGTATCTAATGGAGGAAGTCTAACTTACATTAAAATCTTTTGAAGCAAAATTGCAAAAATTTCTATCACATGCGACATATTGGGTATGTGTAAACTCTCTACCCAAAGTTGAAAGATTCTTGATTTAATTTGCCTGAAGGAGAAAAATTTCACCAGACATTTAATTCACTTCGTTCGTTTGAGTATATTAAAATGCATTTCCTTTTTTAAGTTTGGAAAACATCAAAGCCCTGAATTCAACCAGAGGATAAAAATTAAAAGTGATATATATTTTGACACCGCAGATCGAACTATACCATTAAAACGATGACACGGTAGACAAAATTAGAAATTGTTTCCTTCGTTACAATCTTTTCAGTTATGTGATTTAATAATTTATTTTAAAATTATTAAATAATTATTAAATAATTTTTTATTTAATAATTTATTTGGTTATAAAACTGAAATTTTCCTTTGAAATGAATGTTAGACGGAGAACTTATAAGAATGTTACAGTATGTACCATAGAATGGTACATTTATATTATTGTATGGAATAAGGCTATTTGTATTTTACTAAGAATCAAAAACTGAATAACAGAAAATTTATTTGCAATGTAGATTGTCGTGAATAGAATTTCAACTGATGCGAGTTTAATAATCTAAAACTCTAAGAATATAGATTCGTTTTAATTAAAAATATTATTTATAATGAAAAAAGAATGCCAACTATTAAAATTATATTGAAAGCACATTTTTTCTCTTACATCGTTTCAATCAACTTTTATAATTAGAATTTCTAAAATTGTTTGTTTGAAAATTAATGAAATCTTCTACTGAATTTTAAATTATAATATAAAACTGAATAGTAGAATTTTATCAAATATATTATATATATATAAAAAAAGTAAGGAAACGTTTAATTATGCAAATAAATTTCTTCGTTTGGTCTGGTCTGATTGAAAAACTATCAAAGTTTCATGTTCGAATTGTTTAATCAAACGTTTATCTTGAGATTTATAAAAGTAACTTTATTTAATACTGATACATGTATCCATAATTCAAATAAAGTAAAAATAAATTTAATTCCTCTATAAAATAAATACAAACTTAAACAAATATGGGTTTACTTTACTATATTATCAACTCAACTGTTTAACAATTTTTTATTCTCTAATAAGATGATAACTTCCGTTGTATGAATGTGCTTAGAAATTCTATCAAGAAACTATGTAATACTATCATAAATCGTACTTTATTCCTTGGACAAATCAGTTTCTTATATCTAATTTATATACCATAGAAAAATGCAGCTCAGTTCAAAGTTATCCTAAAAGGGAGATAAATTATCCGGATTTAATAAAATTATTGTATAAATATATATTAAGTATAGATTTGTAAGATTGCTACAGCCTTGGAAATTATCCTAAAATCCAAATTTATCTTTTTAATGACATTTTACGTCCGTATCATTTACTAAGAAATATAAAAAAATATCAACTTTTTGAATCCAAGTAATATTTCAGTTTCTGTTGTAGAAAAAAAGAATGATTATTTAAAAAATAAGTACTTTTCCATTAGCCGAGTGCAAGCGAAAAATTACCAAATAATGTAGAATTCCGTCAAATTTCTTACACCAAATTCTCGTTTGGTTCAGAATTGGCGACATTTGCGCCCGGCTAAAGGAAAAGTACTAAAAATATGGATAAATAAGTGTAAATATTCCAAAAATTTAAGTTAACCCTTTTGCTTTCTGATTCTTAACATGTACTTCTTGTGAACAGCCGACCACCCCTTCCCTGCTAGACAACATATTAACGACGGAGTATGTTGTGGCAGACTGCTGTCTTTATGACTGCTCAGCTACATCATTGACCAATCCTCCGAAATAGCATGCTCTAAGAGACCCCCAACATCTCGGCCGACTCTAGGGAAATGTGTGCTCGAAATAATCCCGTGCCCGTAGTCTTCATTCTCCGCAAAACCATTTTTTTCATGGCGGTTTCTCCCCCAGACACAAGGTGGTGTGTCTCTCACCTTCCTTCTCATCTTTTCCCATACCTGTCATACTTTTTTAAGAGGCGCAAGACAACACTTTGAAAAGATCTCCGCAAAATACTCTGCATTACATTAAATATACTTCTGTAGAAAAAGAAAGGCAAACATTATTAAACTTTTACAAAGCAAAATGCGGTCAATTTTCAAAATTATGTCTTTCAGAGTTTTAAGAATTACTAACACCCTTACTACTGTGCTTAAGTCATTATTTCCAATTTGAAGATTCTTTCACCTTAACATGTACTGCTGAGATTTCTTCACTTGATAAGTATTTTCGAAAAATAGCAAATAAAGTTGTTTTTCTGTAGCAAATATGTATTATAAATTAATAGATTGAGAAAATTTAAGAACGTAAAGACATATTTACCTCCTTTCATTCTTGTTTTTTCTTTTTCCTTCTTGAATTTCAAAATTTTCTCATTCAATAAAATACAGTATTTTATGCGATTCTCATGCCATTCGTAAAAGCCAATATATTTTCATTCATGAGTAATGAATGGATTTGGATATTTCATTTATCTTTTACGTTTTTTTATTCATACTTGTTAAAGAGTAAAGAAATTTTAGATGTTAATTCTTTTTTCATTGTAACTTATATGTTTATTGGATAATTTATATAGTGAATATATACTAAGTTATACTTGATAGTTATTAACAAGTTTTTGTTTAAAATGTTCATCTTTCATGGTTGTTCCTATCATTAGGAAATAAAAAAATAGTCATTAAATAATTCTAAGAAAAACTTACATAGATATTTTTAATACGTTAACACAAATGCTTCTTTCAATGACTTGAAAATTTGGAATTACTTTTCTTGCTTTCTTTTTCTCCAAAATCGATTTTCTATGAGAATGATTTTGTATTTCTTCCACAAAGTTAAGCATATTCAACTATCTATGGATCATTTCCCCATTTATACCTTTACGCACTGTTAGGATCATTGTTAGCTCATCTCTGAAAAAATTCGACTCTTTCTAGAACTCAAGAAAAAAAAGACTAATGTCTTTACCTTTATTGGAATGATAACATTGCCACCCACTTTTCTCAAGTACCTTAGAAATCATTTGATCTCGCTTTTACAAAATACAATAAAAAAACAGCAACATTTCATTGTCATTTCTTCTCCAAATATTGTTTGAAAATTGAAATCCAGTACTTACTGATTACACTGAGATCGTGCGATCGTGATTTATGTTTAATATAAAGAGAATGAGTGAACTTATATAATGTTGAATTTCCAAGAATGAAAGAAATCTAAAGAAGATGAATGAAGTTAAATGATGTGGATTTTTCAAGAATGAAATATAGCTTTATTTGATAGCGTTTACATCATCTTCAGTAAATTGATAACCAATGAGTGAATTTTAATATTTATCATCTGTAAATAAAAATATAAAATATTTCCAAGCAATTTATCTAAATCTATCTCAATTTTACAGTTACTTCACCATTCATGAAATTAGAATGGATGGTTATTGAACTAAATATATATATTTTAGCTGAAGTAACTCAAATGACGTAAACAATACTTTATATGCTGATCACATTGGATTATATCAGAGTTTACTTGATTTTTAGTAAGCTATTAAAATCTCTAAATTTCTAGTATTTCAACGAAAACTAATTATCATACATAAGAAAATAAATTAAAATAATTGTATTTTGTTTATTTACTGAAGATTATGCAGCTTTTTTATTTCACGAAGCTATTTCATTTTCACGTTGCTTCAATAGCAAAATCGAACATTTTTGTCAAGTTCAAGTAATTTAAATTGTTCACAGATAATTTTGAATATATTCAACTAGATAAAAAGAAAATAAAACACATTTTAATATTTCTTATTTTATAAAAAATGATGTAGCTACAAAGTAAACACATCTAATTTAGTAACACAAAACGCATAATATGAACACTCTTCATTTGAGCTTTTAAATATTTTCGAACAATCTCTGGAAATAATTAGATGTCTTTTAACTTACAACTCCAGTTCTGGAAAATTTTTTGAGAATTTGAGCAAATTTTTTTGAGCATTTAAAAACCTGTTATGATTATAAGCTGCTTATTATGATTATAAGTAACATATAAATTTAAAAAAAAATCCTAATAACATGCGCTGTGTATTGCTTGTTTTTGCATAAGCAAAGACCTAATAAATATAAAGAATTCGAAAAAAAACCGTTTATCAGTAAGGTCAAAATGTTTAGTAGCTGCCAGATTGTTTTGATAAGCGAAAAGATGAAAATATATTGTAGCAAAATAACAGCATAAAAATAGGCTTAGTTACAGAATGCTGAAAAATTAACTAAGGCGCTTATTTATGGATATGTTTTTCTCCTGTTTATCTCTTAATTAAAATCTCTTCTCTCTCTCATTTTCTATCTTGTAGAAAAATATTTACTTCGTTAATCCAATACTATACGAATTATTATCTTAGGGATTGTATGGAAATAAATATATATTTTTTAAATTAGCCATTTATTCATTTAAAAAATGAGTTGATGGCCATTCAGCTTATCATCCATATTTATAGTATGCATAGATTTAGATTAAGTCAAAACCCAGCTGCTCCGTAAAATGCAGCTAATATGCTTCTATCCAATATTCATTTTATAAATTTACTCATAGATACTTGAGCTTAATATATGATAGTAATTTGTATTAAGCATATGGTTATTTGCATCGGCTTGGTCGATCTTACTTTGATTATTTTTTTTCTACTGCAAGATAAAAGCTGTTACGAAAGTTTCATAATGAACAGTAGATGCAGATAAATGTGTCATATGTACCAAACGACCCTCATAATACATTTGATTTTAATACATATGATTTTATGAAATGCTCATAATTCTGATTGCCGATGAATTCAGGAAATAAGTGCATGGATAAAAATTTAAAATCTCCGAGACCTCGATACATTTTCCTAAAGTCCACATTTAGTAAAATATTTTTCATTAATCTGAATGTTTTTTCTTTCGATCTCAAACTAACATTTGAATGAATGCATTTTCATTATTTTGATAGCAATTAATTGCGAGTTTATCTTCAGCAGCGTAAACGTCTCAGAGTTATTCCACCCTATGTTCAAACAATCTGAATTTTTATACATACGGAGTGGATGCTTCTATTTCATTATGAAGCGAAATTTCATTTGAATGGAGAAATCTAAAGCTGCAAATATAAAGTATATTTTAACTAAAAATTATGAGATGTTAATATTTGAAATTGCCTGCAATTCCCAAACTACAAAATTTAGAGGTTATCACCATACTGAAAATTTTAGGAAGCTAATATAATGGACAATTTAAGATGTACAATTTTTGTTGTAAAATGTGCTTTTCTAACAGGCACATTTTATTTCTTTTCGAATTTACTTGCATATCTTAATATTTAAAAATAGAAAAAAAGAACTGTTATTTCATTTTCAATGAAAATGGTAAATGTTTAATTGTATTTATATAGTATATTTAATCCGTTCTGAGTGAATTATAAACATATATCAAATAAAAATTGTCATGAATTGGTTTCGCAAATTCTTTGGAGGAATCGTCGAAGCAATCTTCTAAACGAATAACAATTTCTCTGAAGATTTTTTCAAAGATTATTAAAAAAAAATCAAAGAATATTATATTTCCGAATGATAGAATTGATTAAAAGAATATAGCAAGTGAGTCTACAACTTTCCTCTTAACCGAATACAGTAAAAATTATAAAATCATGCTAAAGATCTATATTTCATAACCATTGTTCGACATTGCTATTCAAGGTATTCGTAGCCTCGCCCAAAATCCAGAACTTTATGCAGGAGGAGAGTCATAAGAACCTATATTGGAAAGAATTTGAGAGAGCTTCGGAACTATCATTGTAGCTGGTGTTGAATCAAAGCAGGAAGAAAATATAAATAATATCACAAGTATATTCAAACAATTGGATAAACTTTGGAAATTTCAATTTTAATCTAATATTCACGTTAAATTTTTCCATAATCTTCCTCAAGACGAAGAATGGTGTACAAAATATATAATTAATTTTCTGGTACTTGTGTATTAACCGCATTAATCGTCAAAGGTAACACATTAATTTTACGCCGAAGACTTTTAACTATTGCTCTTAAAATCATCCAATTGATATACAAGTATCATTTTTCTTCGTTATACCAACAAGCACAATACCTTTGTGCGTGCGATTCTGAAAATCAAAATCTGAGCTTTGGCAAGTTTCATGGCTTTATCTAAAGTCCACAATTTTATATTGATAGAAAAAAATAAAACTTATTTGTACATTAAATACTACTGAGATACAAGATCGTTTTGATAAAAGAAATCTTCATATATCTCTCTTATCCTCGTCAGACTCAGGGTCTTCGGTAGATACTCTCGAGCTGAATAGGACTAAAAACACCAACCAGAAATTTAGAATCTTAATAAGAACACTTATTTCAAAAGAATCTTTGTAATACTCGATTATTTATGCATTATTTTAAGAAACATTCATTAATCAATGCTCATAAAACCAAAATATCAAATTATTGTCTTTATTTCTTAAATGGAGAAGTTCGCTGATTTATTTGGAATGGATATTACCATTTCAAAATAAGGTATCTAGAAATAAAAAAAATACTCTAAACTTGTGACAATGAAAATGAAAATAATTTATTAGATCTTTATGCGTTGCATTCCAATTATTCTCAACTAAAATTCAATTTTGAAAAGTATCTAATAAAGAATGAAAAAAAATCATTTAATAAAGCATCTTTTGAAATAAAATCACTAGAGAATCACTGTGAGCTTTAAAAAGAGCATTTTTCTTTATAAAGCAATTTTTTCAACCAAAAAGGGAGTTATTTAAAATAAAATTTCTAAGCATTATTTAATAAATTCCTATTTCGTGAAGTATTGTCCTCAGATAAGACTATAATTGAATCCAAAGTTTAAAAAATAGCATTATTTAAATGGTTTAGAATATGTTTTTCAATTCTTTTCTTCTAATTCTTTGAGGAATACAAATATTTATATTATTTAACATTTTTGAAATGTTGAATAAATAAATAATTTTATAAATGTTATTCATCTTCATGCATATCCCTAATTCGTTTATATTTATAATCTCAATTATTTGGACATTTCCAGAGACGAATTTCATGTTCTCAAAGCATTTAATTTAAAAATCAAATATTCTTATCTTGCTTTGCAAAGATGGGTAGATTTTTATGGAGTTACATCTGTTATCTGCCTGATTTGAAGCAAAAGAATGAATGTTTTGGGGGGAAACTTGGTATTTCGATTCGCAGTAAAATTGAAGAGAATGGTACCTGAGCTTGCACTACCTCTTTAGACTTCCCCGCCACAATAGCTGGAAAATTTTCCGCCTCTACGGATTTAGCACTAGGCCGCGTATATACGATATTCCATCGTTGGTATAGAACCAAGATATCTCCGGTTCTAAAGAAGTGACTTTAATATCTCGTCTGGAGTATTTTCAACAAAATGAATGTGTAGGTCCAAATCAATATTAGACAACTTACAAAGAGTTATAATGTCAGTCATTACATATGGCGTAAATTTAAGAGAAAGAGCATTGAACATTCGTTGACAACATTCTTTTTTTCTAATGCACCCCGATACTTTATTATGATTGGGCCTTAACTGTGTTTTAAAAATTATACAGATATTACTCGGCTTTGGTGAGGTATAAAAAGTAAATAACGAAATCTTTTAACGCATTATACATGATTAAAACATTGTATTTTGCTTACATAAAAATGTCTTTCTAACGTACTAATAGCTTAGCAATATAAATGAAAAGTAAGCCGAGACACATTCCTTGAGTCTCAGTTTTCAAATAGGTGTGGAATGAACCAGGGAAATTCGCTGATGGAAAACTAGCTCCTCCAGAATTTGAAATTCATCAAGAAGTTAAATGAAGCACCATCACGTTGCATGGTAGTTTTAATAGAAACCAACATTTTTTTTAAATAATAAATGAACGAGGGCTCATCATAAAGACCCGTATGACATCTGGGCATCTATGAAACCTGTGCAGCATAAGCTTCCTTTCATTTCTGTATATGGTAAATGACGATACATTTCTCACCTGACTCACTCACCGTATTGCAAAGATTCTTCTGGTATTTGATAAGAAAGAGTTCAAAAATGGTTTATATCGATTACATGTGACCTTCTGGTAAAATATCCTTCTGATATTTGATAAAAAAGAGTTCAAAATGGTTTATATCGATTACATGTGGCATCTTGCCCTATGGTGTCAGTAATGCCAATAGCCAGGTTGTTCAAAAGCTACTTCAAAACCAAAAAAGAAAGGACTTTGAAATTCACTCATTCACCTGGTCTGAGGCTGGCACTTATATTGGAAGTATGTGCTGTTTCAGTCCATGAATCCAAATTTAATCAATCTTGTTTCGGATTTACAAGTCTTTTAACTGCGTTTTACAAACTACAAATTTGAAAGTTTATAATTAAATAAATAATAAATATTAAATTGGAGATATTCTTAATTTCACAGACATGACAATTTCCGCTTGTGGGTGATTGTAAATCTGCCATTTCAATCCTCATACAGACATAACTGCATATTCGTTATATATACAAACTTATTATAATTCATAAATATTAGCGTTAACTATTTTATAGAAAAGGATGCATATAGGCAATGCAAAGCCCACGAAGAAGCATTTAAATTCCTAATATTTAAAAAAAAATCCTTGATGTTAATAAATTAAGGTTTCAGGTTAAATTCTATAACAAAACACAAAAATATTGTGAGACTAAATATGTATTGATTCCAAGAGATTGATTCCAAATAGTTTTAATTGAATAGTTGATGAAAATGTAAATATTTTGAACTACGCTAATGGCATGAAAATTGTACATGAAAATAAAAACTGAAGCGATGAATTGTGGGAAAAAAGATTCATTTATTATGCAAAACTATATAATATTTCCTCAATATAACATGTTATGAGAATCAAACAATACGTCTAGACTATTTTATTATAGAAAATGTTATTGGTTTGTTTGTCCTAAATCACTCAGATGGAGATAGACAGATCATATGGAGTATTTCAATCAAAAGGGTGAAATATGTTTGATTTTGTCAGCATATTATCTACACTGATCAACATTGATAAGATGCATTGTTCGCGGAAAATGAAAGATGTTATTTGTAATCCACTGATAGTTTTGGATTGCTATTATTTCGTTTAACATTTTGGAAACTGACACTAACTGATAAGTTGATGCTAAGATCTTAGAGGCATAAAACAGAACTCGATGAAGCAACTATATTTGTTGCAAAAGAACATGATGAATATAGAAGAATGGGTACACAAGACTATTCTAAGATTTGAACTTGCTTAAACTTGATTTAAAATGATGCGCAATGTCATAATACGATGTTTGATGATTTTTTTAATCAAGGGATATATGGATTAGTGTGCCCTGCGTATTCAGGTGAATTTAATACCGTAGAAAGTATAGGAAATGTACTTGAGATGCACATTACAGAACGCAATTTGCCAATCTTAGCAAAAACGGTCGTGTTGTCATATTCAGGAGAAGAAACAGAATTCTTTTGGTTGGTAGACTGATTGGATGTTTTGATGCAAAATCCGAATTTGTCTGTGAATTTTTCGGAATAATTCGACTTATTTTTAATAAAACATTGCTATCACCATATATGCATATTTTTTATTCCAAAAAAACATTAAGTAAAGATATATTGAAAATACGAGTAAATAGTCAATCTTTACTTATAATAGAGATCAATGTGTGTGTGTGTGTGTGTTTGTGTGTGTGTTGGCGCTCTACAGACTAGACCGTTTGACCTACAGCTACCACATTTGGTACATGTATACCTTAGAGGTCGGGAATGTGCACATGGGGGCCGTTATTTAATCTTTAATTATAATTTTAGTTATTAATTAAAAACTGAATTCCCCACCAAAAATTTCTTTATTTCCCCACCGCCAAATGAGTAAGCCTTCATTTGGTTTTCCCAAGCTAATGAGGTTAGGCTTAACATTTTTCGAACGATTTTTCCAATGATTCTGTTTATTTTCTTAATGTTTGATGCACCTAAAATTAAACATTGTTAATTAGTCTATCTTTCAGGTTCATTCTGAAGTACTTTTGAATTAAAATGAAACGGAATAAAAAAAATTAAAAATGTATAATCTGCATAGCGTTACCCCAAAAGTCCTAGAAAAATTCACGCATTTTCGTTACCATAATTGGCGTTGAAAATTCACCATGCACATTATGTTCTGATTGTTGACAACTATTTTCAATGCATACGGACTTTATTTAAATTATTTTTAGTTTAGCTGTATGCTTTTGTTATTAAATTGTATTTATGTTAGTTATATATATTTTTTGTATATGCTTATAGTTTTAAGCCCATCATTTTGTAATTAGTTTGTTTAATCTGTTTTCAACTGATTATTTTAAACGATTCTGTTTATTTTCTTAGTGCTTGATACATTTAAAATCAAACATTGCTAATTAATCGATCTGCTCATGAAGAATCTGAGAAAATTTTATTGACAAACTCTTGAGATATTACCTAAATTAAGAAAGATATTTTTTAGTGTCCATAAGGTTTCAATGCTCAGTGACATTGTTTTCAGTAATCATATTATTAAAAAAAATGCTTTGTTTCAGTAAAAAATATTGTAGCGAAATTGTTCCTTTCGACCAAGCACATCATGGCTCAGTCGGCTGAACGAAGAATCTCATAGCTGAGCGGAAGGTTGCGGGTTCGAATACAAGTGAGGCGAATTGTCAAAAGTTGATTTTTAATTTCAATTTTCTTTATGTCAAAGTTATGTTAATTGTGTAAAGTTATGCAAATTTATGTTAATTATTCTAATATGTTATTTATGTAAATTCCCAATTTTCTGCGAGCCTTCAAATTCTAGAATGTTCTTCAACTATATATAAGTAGTTTCTCAATCAATTAGATTAGTAATAAAATCTTCAGTTGATCTTGAGTGTGTTCATTTCTATTGGCCTTACTACATTCACCTTATCTACGCGACAATATTATTATATTAATTGCAGATTAATCTTTTCCACTTTAATTAAAAACATAAATTGTACGGGAGCTAACAGAAAATTAGAGATATAAATATTACATTATGACTGAAGGTCTTTATAATATGAGTGAATTACATGACTATCAAATTTTGAAGTCTTAAAATATTTTGATGAAGAAGCTATTAAAGTAGGAATTACATAAAATATTTAATTATTAAAATTTAACGAGCATTCAGATGGATGAACCGACTGGTCTCCAAAGGCGGCTAGTATTTAATATAAAAACCACTTAATGCCAGTAGGTAAGTGAGTAAATTAAACACTTATTATCACCTAAAATAGGATTAAAATAGAACTTATATAGTAGTTGATTGTCACTTTGGAGGATATTCAAAGGAAGCGGGTCCATCTTAATTTCTGTCTTAGAGGAGATCTATATAAACCTTTAGCAACCAGTTCTAGAATATAAGCCGGTCCACTAATTTGATTAATTCTGGTTAATGATAAAACCTTCAAATTACTTTTGCTTTCTCACATTTTTTTAGTTATAACATATGTCGCTAGGCCATTATCTGACCTTTTTATACTTATATCTTACGAGCTGCCATAGGAATATAGATCATCTACAACGCATGTCTTTAAATATATAGGTGCAAATTACCTTACACTGTTCATTATTATATCATATATTATTTCCTTTATATATACTTATAATAAAGCTCAATGTGTGTGTGTGTGTGTGTGTGTGTGTGTATTGGCGCTCTACAGGCCAGACCATTCAACCTACAGCTACCAAATTTGGCACATGTATACCTTGGAGGCCGGAAATGTGCACCTGAGGGTTATTTTTTCGAATTTTTAAATAGAATTTTATTTCTTTAAAAATTAAGCGAAATTTTGACGTGTTTCTGCTATAACTTCCGAAAATATTACCGCACAAAAAAGATTTTTACATAAAGATAAAAAAAATTATCTTTTAAATGATACTAATGTTTTAATCTTAAAATTAAATTTCTATTTTTAATGAATTTTTAAATAAATATTTTAACTATGTTTTTCAATAATTTTTTTCGTAAAAAATAAAAATTAAGATTAAGCACGTTTCGCATTCATGGGAAAAAATCGGCTTTTCTCAAAGTGTTGCCATCACATTGATTAAATTTCCAATTAAAAATAAATTAAATCTTTTTGGAAATGAAATCTGCAAAAATATAACTTTCGGCACATGTCTGTAGGAAATGAAACAAATATGAAATATTATTTTTTCTAAAAAATAAATTCAAGAAAAATTATTTTATGATCTTTTACACTCTCTATACAGGGTGTTTATTTAGTCCCCGACCCATTTTGATGTTTAATGACTCATAAAATAATGAAGATATAAACAAACTTATGGCATTTATTGATGGAATAACTCATATATTTTCCTTTTCAGGTTTGAATATTTTTACTTTTGTAAATATCGTCTGCGCTGTGGTTAATTTCGGATAATTTCATTTTCCAGTCTAAATATCTGTACTTTTCTAAATATCGCCTTCTTATTAATTGCATTTTTCTCTCTTTTGTTTTTGACAACTATTGAAATGTTATGTTTACTTTTGATGTGTTTGTTCTATGTAATACTTATAATAAAGCTCAATGTGTGTGTGTGTGTGTGTGTGTGTGTGTGTGCGTGTGTGTGTGTGTGCGTGTGTGTGTTGGCGCTCTACAGGCCAGACCATTCAAACTACAGCTACCACATTTGGCACGTGTATACCTTGGAGACCGGGAATGTGAACCTGGGAGTTATTTTTTCGAATTTTTAATTAGAATTTCACTTATTTAAAAATTAAGCAAAATTTTGGCGTGTTTCTGCTATAAATTCCGAAAATATTACCGCACAAAAAGGAATTTTACATGTAGTTAAAGATCAAAAATTTATCTTTTAAATGATACCAATGTTTTAACCGTAAAATTAAATTTCTATTATTAATGAATTTTTAAATAAATATTTTAAATATATTTTTCAACAATTTTTTTTCGTACAAAATAAAAATAAAATTTAAGCTGTTCGAGCACGTTTCGCATTCATGGGAAAAAATTAGATTTTTTCAAATTGTTGCCATCACATTGATTAAAGCTCCAACTAAAAATAAATTAAATCTTTTTGGAAATGAAATCTGCAAAAATATAATTTTCGGCACGTGTCTGTAGGAAAGGAAACATATATGAAATATTATTTTTTCTAAAAAATAAATTCAAGAAAAATTATTTTATGATCTTTTACACTCTCTATATTATTAATCCAATAAATCAGTTTTATTTTAAGGCAAGTTTTGTTTAATATGAACAGGATATCGATTCAAATCAGGGCCACACAGCTGATTTGTAAACCTTTAGTAAGTCACAGATCTGCTAAAATGGTCTAAATGGAAAATTATTATATTTTATGTAAATTGATTTAATAAATGCTCTAATAAATAACGAATTTTTGATTTTACAATTAGCTCCTGCTGTGGAAATTACGAATAACAAAATGTTCTTGAAACATTAATATTTTAAATTAAAAGAGTTAATTTCCAGGCAACTAAATCAATCACTCAAACTAACTGATTTATGAAAATTTGAATATGACTATTCAATAAAAAAAGGATAATTTTAGATTTTCCATCGATCGTTTCAAAGAAAATACGCCAATAAGCGTGCAGGTTTCTCAAGATTAATTGTCTTAAGATTATGAAAATGTTGAGTTTTTCTAAATTTTAAACATTTAAAACTTCATAAATAAGTTTTAGTTGATCGTGGAAAATAGAAACATTCATTCATTTATTTAAAATTTGGTGTGTCCAGAATATTTCTCAGAATATGATATCTTACTACATTAAATTTAGACTTCATAATTTTTGAAATATATTTATAGGCCGGAACAAAATATTATTTTTGATTTCATTTCAATCCTTTTGAAAGCAAAACTAAAAACTGAATTTTATGCTGAATCTGAGAAATTTTTGTTGAATTATTGTTTGAGATATTACATAAACTATGAAAAATATTTTGTAGTTCACATAAGACTTAAATACCGAGCGATTCTGTTTGCAATACTCATATTCAGTAATAATAATAATAAATAAATAACAATAAAGATGATAAATAAAATAAAACACTTGGTTTTATTTAAAAATATCTTTATATTAATTGCAATTTCATCATTTCCACTTTAAATTAAATTTGAAGTTTTACCGGAAATGACAACAAATTAGCAAAATATATATAGTAAATTGAAAGAAACGATCTAAACAACAGAATACATTTGGTAAGACTATCAAAATTTGAAGATTAAAAATGTTTTGTTTAAGAATTTATTAAGAGACCAGTTACTTAAAATATTTAATTGAAAATTGTAGTGAGCGGTAATACTGGCGAACCGGCTGGTCGCCAAAGGCGGCTAGTTAGTTAATAAATTGAAAGGAAATCTACAACTTATTTGCTAGTATGTCTTAGTGAATGGAATTTGCCTGTTTTGAAACGATTTAATCAAATGTGAGGTTTTTATAAATTTATAATTCGATAGAAATCTTAAGCCGATCTAATGAAATCAGAGTTAAATAAAAACAATAACCTTTTTCCAAAGCAAATTTTAAACAAGCTGAGGTAGTCTCTCCAAAACTTTCTCGCATACTCTCTAATAAACCTGTGATGTCAGAGAACACGTTACAAGGCATTGGTGTACAATAGCTACGAAATATTAACCTTTGTCGTGAATTTAGTAGTTTTACCTAATCTATCGTGTCACCCTTCGTGAGATATATGGTGATTAATCCCTGGTATATGGCTAATAGTATTATCCGAAAAAAATTTGGACCTCAAACACGTTTTTCTAAATTGATTGAAATGAAAATTTGACTCAAAACTGCACTTAATAGTCACAAAATACCAGACCTAATTTGATATATTTAAGTCATTACAAGTTTGAGTTATCGCATTTGCCTGTTTCTAAAAATATAGACCGATAGACAGTCAAGCAGTTGTTAGTTTCGTATCAAAGTTTGATAGGTGTCTAAAATATAGATGTTAAATCTGTGTACTGAATCTTATTTGTTTAGTTCTCTTCGTTTTGAAATTATCGTGATAACACATTTTCGAACAGCAGGACAGACGGATTTCCTCTGAACAGAATTTACTCAAAATTTGATATAAATCTACAAATTTTATGAAACGATCGTATGACAAATTTCAACTGTCTAGCTCAAAGCGTTTTCGAATTATCTTTGTCACAGACAGATAGATAAATGGGCAGTTACCAAAAATGTGTTTTTCGAACTCAGGAAGATCTGAAACGTGGAGATTTTCAAAATATCGATTACTCTACGTTTTCTGTACTACGCATATGAGAAAGTAAAAATGCCATATTACAATGGTTAATATATTAATAAGATAATCTTGGAATAACAGAAAAGTAATTCAAAATCAGTTAACGCTAACCACAAAATCTAATTTCGCTATCAGTCCATCTAAATCACAATATACAGTTTCACTGATCAATCCATGTACAAATTCAATACACAATTTCACCGACAATCAGATATGTATTGTAAGCAGTACCGGCCTTCTCTACAAAGGGGCATGGATGCAAAAAACTATTTGGGACTCAAAACTTTTTATAACGTAAAAAAAAAACTTACGAACAGCAATGCATATTATTATTGCATGTTTATTTAAAACAGTTTTATATTTACTATAGCATAACACGATTTTGCGCTCCGGTGCCTATAACACTAAGTTATCTAACCAGTTGAATGTGTTTAGTATAGCAAGTGCATTAAAACGTGCTGCACACATGCTTGACCGAAGATGATTTTTTTATTAATTTTAATTTGCTGAAAGAGCGAATAACTCATAATAATTATTACTTAGTATACATTGCAACATATCTTTTGCATTATTTACATCCCTTTTATTTAAAACCAAATCGCTTTGCAAAATGCTTTCATGGATTAAGATTTCATTTACATCTTTATTATTAAACATTAAAAAAAATTTTGGAACATTTTTCTAATTCATACTTTCCAAAGTTTTATATCAATCATTAATTTGAAATACTTTTAAATCAACATTCTATCTGTATAATAACAGTATTAATTACAATGTTAAAAATAACATCAACATTCATCTACCGGGGTTTCTATAGTCACATCTGCTATTTCGGAATATATTTTTTCTCTTTCTTGAATTCATTTTTCATTAAAATGGCCAGAAATATTCAAATTGCGTGCTGTCCGTTTTGCTTGGTCTAAAAATGTGTTAAATTTTGTTCTTAAATTTTGGATTTCAGTTTTAATTGTATTAACTAAATAAAAGATGATTCGAAGAACAATTAATTGAGTCGAGAATCGTGGGCCTTCCGGCGAGTCTAAGTAGCCAGTTTAAGGTAAGATTCTTTTCCGACACCCAGAAGGACACTTCCTTGGCATGGGCATGATTAGATCTAACAATATTGAAACATTTTATAGTATGGATTATGAATTATTTAATTTAAGTAATTTAACTTAGTAGATGAGGTAAATGACTATTAATTTACTCATTTTATGTTTATGATAAGTTACAGACTTACACTAGAACTGTAATACATCTGTAATACCAATTCCATGGATTATTCTAGTGAAATTTCCTATTCTTTTCTTTCCATCCCGCCATTGGAAACATTATTTTAGTTCTTGATCATGTTGAGGCTTCTGCAATCGCGGGGGTCCACGTGCATAGCATCCGCCACACCCCCTAGATAGCCGGCCCTGATTGAAAGTATTTCAGATAAGTTGCGAAACGATTGCAAGTATTAGATGCATTATTTTGCGATCTCCAGATGAAAATCGATTGGGAGAAAATAATTTTTAGATACATTCCGTCAATCAACAAGGATTAAAGCAATCAGAATGAAATTTATTTCGTCAGTCAACAGTGGCTGATATAATCTGAACGAAAAGTACAAAAGTCTCTCCCCGGTGAATGACGGGATGCGACCGGAAAGTTTAATGTCAGTTACCGCAGAATGACACAGCCCTTAAAGTTTTTAATGGTTTTTACTGCGCATTTTAATATTCTTTTTGACAGGTAGGGAGATAAATGGCAAGAATATCGTTTCAAGCGACCGTCAATCTTTCAAATGGTGGTACTTATCTTTGCATGGACCGTACGAATGATTCATCCTATTTATGAAGGAATAGCCCGCATTCATTTTTTTAAGGTATTCATTCATTTTATGTTTCACTAAAAAAACTAACTGCCACAAAATGTGTATTGGATAAAAAAAAAACTTAGCATAATTTTTTTTTTAGAAATTTCCTTAGGTAAAGTGAAATTTTGAAAAGGATTTTACGAGTTTCGGTTAATGAAAAGATATTCAGATCTGTAAAAATCAATACAAATTCATTTAAAAGCTGATAATTACGAAAACTGTAGGAGAAAAAAAATAAAAATAAAATATATTGTAGATAAATAATATAAAATATCCTTCATACATGACATGCTTAATGGAATAAATAAATGCGAGACATTCTTATAAGCAATGCCGAAAAAGAAATTCAAATTTGTTAGATGTGTGCCTCAATGTATCACTCTTTAACGAAGTTGAATGGACATTATACACTACTTAGTAAAGTGGTCTTGTTTTACAGCATGAAACGAATAATACCGTTTTTATTTAAAAATTCTACAAATAAAATATTTTCTTTCAAGAATTATAATAAATAAAATAGGAAAAATCATTCCTTAAAGTTTATAGAACTACCTATTTATGGTAAAATAACTTATTGCACACACCAGTAAATTATGTGCACTTTTCATACTTTGCAATCCTTAGTAATCCAGTAAGAAAGTTTTATTCTTTAAAATAATTGTAAATTGGCAAAACTAAATTATCAATCAATTATTTTTGCAACAACATTAAAGAAAGGCTTATATTGAACTAAGCTTTTGATTTTTTTTTCATAATGTAGATAGATTAATGGTTGCTTCAAACTTTCACACTGAAACTTCAATGTTTCCACACTAGTTACTTTCGCATATTTAAAATAATTTTACTTTAAATTGGAAATGTTTCACACTTTTGAAATGCATATTTTTCTTGTTAAAAATGGTGAGATAATTTTTTTTTATCCAAGGTTCCTCGGTAAAAGCGCTATCACGCTCAGATAGCAAGATATTACAGAAAATGTTATGTTTATGATTTTATTAGAAATATGCACATCATCCATAAATCCAGCTTTATTAGATCGAATGCATTTTTGATATAAAAATATTTAATATACTAAATACGAGTTAAAATAAATGTTGTTCCTGTATTAGGTCTCGTAGAAGACTTCTTTCTAACTTTATCAGTCGTAACTTTTATTTCATGCAGTTATAAAAGTGATTAATATTTCCAAAATAATATGGAAGGGGAAAAAGAAGTTTTTCTTATTTTCACATACAAATAAATAAACTCAAAAAATTTTTCTTTGATCTTTAGGTAATCTTTTCTTAACATATAGTTCTATAGGGAGACATATTTATAGAATAGAAAATTAGAATAGTTAAAAATTTTCAAAACAATTTTTATGGATAATCTTTTTTTTTATTGTATATTCAGATCACATTATGTTCTGAAAAAAGGAGACTTGCCTACAATTTTTTTTTATTCTCAGTGACGATAGGGTAGAATGAGTAAAAGGGGCGAAATCTAATAAATAATAAATATTTCAATTTTTTTTAGCTTTTCCTAAAATTCACATTCTCACACTTTCTCAAAAATGCAATTTCCACAACCTCCCTGAGGTTATTTTTTTCTGAAAACAATAGAAAGCAGCTGAAATTGATGATGGGTACTTTCATTTTAGAACTAAAAGTTTTATTCAATATAATCCAGTGAAAGAGTTTCTTTTTGGGTTGCTATAATGAGCAAAATATTGTATGTATCACTTATTTGCTATTGTATGCATCACTTATTTGCTTCATCGCTATTGATATTGTATGCATCACTTATTTGAAATTGTTCATTGATCAATAATTTATTAATAAATGTTGAAATTGACATTTTTTATTCCTTGCAGATCATTTTTAATGAAGAATTTCTTGTACTGTGCAGTCTCCTACTAGGTGTGAGGGGGCTCGTAATTGAGGACGAGAACTTTCGGTATGATGGTTGTTTCTCGCTCCCCTGATGAGCAAAGAAAAGATGGGGATCAGCTACTTCCATCGATAGCGGGATGTACTTCCTAAGGAGAGGGTTGTACCGTGACCGGTGATAGCCATCAGGACTCAAACACAGTTCCCGACAGTGTAGTTGTTGCGGCGGTCCGGTCATTCAGATTTTTCCGGGTACCTTCAGGTTGGTCGTAGTAGCCGGTTTAAGTTTATACTGTGCTGCACGTATGACCATACTCAATATTTGCAACTTCTTTTTGAAGATTACTTTACAACATATCATGTATATTCCATATACAATTTCAGTGTCAATTCGAGTCCGATTTCAACAGCAGAAGAAATTTAGTTATAGTCACTTTATATGGAATTGTCTAAGGAGCATCTAATACCAGCAAATAGATAGCTTTTATTTTGTTTCGGTTTAGTTTAAAAATCATGAAGGGGCAAATGCATTTTCTATATTTAAAATGCTCTTTATTTCCCATTTTTTTTCAAAACTTTAAGATGTAGTGAACAAATTTATCAAAATAATTCAAAACTTGCACCAAATAATTCACATCTATTTTAAAGATTTAGAATATAGTTATAATTGTTCGTAAAGATATCTAATTTTTAAAGACTCAGAAATTAGTATGTAACTTTTTTTCATTTTTCATCTCTTTATGAAGTAAAATTCTATAATTTTACAAACCTAAAGGTAGATTTTATTACGTTTGTTTTATATGCTTTAGGAATTTCATATTATCAACATAAAAGACACATATGCATATTAATCCAACGATAATTAGTATAAAATGATTTGATGCCCAAGAATTTAAAACAAATATCCTATGCCAGTTCAATAAAAAAGAAGTCTAACTAATCTAACATAAATATATTACTTCAAAAAATTCGAGAAGATGATTATTAAAAACGTTTAAGTTGGTATTGCTTGCCATATCCAGTAATCTATGTTATGCATAAAAACACTCATATTTTAATCCGATTTTATCCTTTATTTTTATCGCGTAAAGAGTTTCTAAATCTTAATAAATGACTCAGCAGGGGATTATACTAATTCAACTTTATATATGTCTCGAGCAAAAAGTTGATTCCTTATACGGAAGGTTGTAAAAAGTAGCTTTAGTACAACAGGATTTTTATTCCTAGATTTTAACGCACAAAAAAAATGTTTCAGATTTATTCAGTTTAATTCTTGAAGATAACTTATTTGATTATGCACAAGTGGCTTCTTAAGTCCAAAGAATATTTTTTCAACAAAACAAGGAGGAAATTATAATTATGTTTGAAAAATCGTTGATTGAAAACGTTGAAACAAAGAAATTCATCTGAAAACACACAAAAAATTAGTTTTCAGATGAAAATTGAATATTATTTTCAAAATTCCACTTTTAAATTATTTGAAGCACGACATTTCTGAAGTATTTTAAAGACCATTTCTGCTTAAAAACTGAAATACAATACTTACACTGAAGTTATTTTTAAAAAT